>PJEM01005048.1:0-138957 GCA_004023845.1 Helogale parvula
CCCCCCCCCCCCCCCCCCCCCCCCCGCCTCCCAGAGAAGGAGCAGGGACCACAGCAGAGCCATATCCAGTGACCTTCCCAACAACCACAGCTCCATAATGCTCAGGCACCAAGAAATAAAATGAGAACAAATGTAGGCTCAAAATTCAGTATTTAACTCTTTCCCTCTTGCATTATAGCATTAGTTCTATATCAGTGTCCAATGTATTCTTGACTTCCAAAATTTGTCCATGGAGGCAATCCATCAGGAGAGAAACAGGACAGTCAAGTCTTCTTCCTGTTGTGGTTACGAGCAACCAGCCCAGTTAAAAACAGACGAAGACTAGTCCTGGCGCCCCACCCACCATCGGCCCCATCCCCACACCACCTCCACCTCCAATCATCCAATCCCAGGTCTACCTTCTGAGGCATTAATTGCAAATCTCGTGTTCTCTGAACACATTTAATTGGATGTAGTAGTGCAGGGATTTCCAAAGGTGCCAAATGCATTTGATGACTTGCAGGTCCCTCAGGTCCAAGTAATTTCACCTTCAGTTCGCTATCCATTTGTGTTGCTGGGAAGGTTACTTTCAAAAAATGCTTTGTAAAGTTTTTGTTTAGTTGTGTGTGTGTGTGTGTGTGTGTGTGTGTTTAAGAGAGATAGCACAAGCAGAGGAGAGAGGCAGAGAGAAAGAAAGAGAGAATCCCAAGCAGACTCCACGCTCAGCATGGAGCCCAATGCAGGGTTCAGTTTCACAACCCTGGGATCATGACCTGAGCAGAAATCAAGAGTCAGATGCTTAACCAACTGAGCCACCCAGGTACCTCTCAATGGATGCTATTTAAAAAAGGCAAGTAACAGGGCGCCTGGATGGCTCAGACTTGAGTTCAGGCCCAGAGTTGAGTCTGATTCTTGATTTCCACTCAAGTCATGATCTTATGGTTTGTGAGATTGAGCCCCATGTTGGACTCCATGCTGACAGCACAGAGCCCGCTTGTGATTCTCTCTCTCTCTCTCTGCCCCTCCCCCATGGATTTGCACTCTCTCTCTCAATAAAGAAATAAACATTGAAAATAAATTAATCAATCACTTTATTTAAAATTAATTAATTTATTTAGTTTTTAAAAAGACAAGTAACAAAGGGAGGCAGAAGAAGGTGAGAGAAAGCAGGAGAGGAAGGGAGTTTATTGTTAAATAAACACCGTATCTCTTAGGGACTGCAAATTCACACTTACACGTGTGAACGGTGAACATATTGCACATCCTGTGCTCAGGAGATCTGCTTCATTCACACACGTTTGAATCTATTTCACCAAGATATCTTTTTTTGTTTGTGTAACACTTCTAGATAGAGGAACCGTCACAGATCCTTTAAAACCAAGCATTGGCTGGCAATATGCCTTCCCCTGTCTTGATACAGCGGAGAACACCATCAGAATTTCATGTACCCTGGGCTGTAAATACAATATTAAGCAGGGCCAAACCTCTGCTGGGTCTTTGTAGCTTTTCGTGGGCATAGAATAGATTCTCTAATGAGCTCTTGCCTCGGTATCACCAGACTCAGGACGCGGTCTGAAATCATCCATGTAAGAGGCTGTCTCTTTTGTGAGTATTGTGTTTAAGAAAATGATATAAAGGATATAAATGATATCCATTCAAAATGCATATATAGTTGTCCTTGGGTGAGACATGTGTGTGCACGTGTGTGTGCATTTGATTCAAACGTTAGCCATTAGATGACTCGGGAGTTTGGGGAGGCATAGATATCCCTCATAAAGTCAGGGAAGCTCAAACAATCTGGTCTGGAAGTACCAACACGCAGGTAACTTATGACCGTCAACTGGGGGTCAGCAAACTATTCCGTATGAACAGCCAAATAGTATCTATTTTAAGTTTTGCAGGTCATATGGTTTCACTTGCAACTACTCAACTCTGAGGGTGTGGCTCCTGGGAACACACTGCATAAATGTGTAAGCATAGCTGTGTTCCAGTAAAACTTCATCTATAAAGACAGGTGCTGAACCAGACTTGGCCCACCAGCCATGGTTTGCCCACCCTGGCTATAGACTACATCTGTCCAGTAAAATTTTTCCTAAAGGGTAAACGTGTTTTCTACCAGCCCCATCAATGTGATAGTCACTAGTCACCTAGACTACTGACTGACTGAGGAACTGAAGTTTTCATTTCATTTCATTTTTATTCATTTGTTTTTACATGGCGACCCATAGCAAGGGGCTACACTTCTTGTTGGACAGTGCAATTCTGAACTGGATAATTTGTTATAGGTACTATCTGTGATTCCTGGGTCCCACCAATGACCTAGAGGAGAGAAGATACTTAGGCTGGGAGAACTCCAAAAAGCAGGAGGAGGAAAGATATTCAGCCCAAGGCTTTGAAGAATGAAGGAAGTGGGCTTCAGAATAGGGGGGAAAGGATTAAAATTAAGGGTTCAGAGGTGCGTCGGTGGCTCAGTTGGTTAAGTATCTGACTTCGGGGCTCAGACCATGATCTCAAGGTTCGTGAGTTCGAACCCCACATCAGGCTCTGTGTTAACAGCTCAGACCCTGGAGCCTGCTTCGAATTCTGTGTCTCCCCCTCTCTATTCCCCTCCCCTGCTAGTGCTCTCTCTATGTCTTTTAAAAATAAATGGATGTTAAAAAATAATAAATAAATAAATAAATAAGTTCTACAGAGTAAAAGGTGCAGCTCGTTTTAGTTAGAGGTCCTAAGTTCAGGGGTGGCTGGATGGCTCAAATGGATGAGCATCTGATTTTTGATGTGGGCTCAGGTCATGACCCCAGAGTCATGAGATCAAGCCCCAAGTAGGTCTCTGAGCTGAAAGTGGAAAGTGGAGCCTACTTAAGATTCTCTCCCTTTCTCTCTCTCTCTCTCTCTCTCTCCCTCTCTCTCTCTCTCTTTCTCTCTCTCTCTCTCTCTCTCCCTCTCTCTCTCTCTCTTTCTCTCTCTCAAAAAAAGAATCTAAGTTCAAAGCCTGATTTCATCACCAAGAGTCATGACTATCAAGTTATGTATCAAAAATGGACATAATAGCTCTTAACTCATGAAGCTGCTGTAAACAGTCTAATAGTCCTGACAAGAGATTAGGAAGTTAATAAATTATTTATTCATTAAAAAAAAATAGCTGCAGAGTGTAGAAACTAGATCAGAGTTCACAGCATCAATATTGGAACAAGCCAAATTCGTGTGCCTCGTGACACGATGGTGGGAAGGACACAGCATCGCTCGTGAAGCTATCCTGCTGCAATGTGCATTATCTGAAACATCAGGCAAACCCAAACCCAGAGGGCATTCTAGAAATAACTGGTCTCTACTCCAACAATGCCAGTGATATAAAAGACAAGCCTGGGGTTACGGGAATCAAGACACCTGGCAATTCACCGCAATGTGTGCACCTGTGTTGGATCCTGGACCAGAAATTAAATTCCTATAAAAAAAAATTTAAAACAGCTGGAAAACTGGCATCCTGGCTGTAGTTTTGATGATAATCCTGTGTCGATGTTAAATTTCTGGACTTTGATAGCTGTATTATAGTTATGTTAGAAAACATCCTTGTTCTTAGGAAGGGTACAGGTAAGGAGATCTGAAGTCTTAAAGGATAAATGACATGGTACATGTGATTTAGACGCAGGTACTTTAGGAACAAAATAGATGGGTAGATATATAGATTCTCACTCATTCACTCTCTCTCTCTCTCCTTCTAAAAAAAGCTGTTAAAAAATAAAATAATGAAAAAGGAAAGGATGAGAAGTTTTATGTCGAAAATCATAGAATTGGTTCTTAGAAAATTCTAAATTTTTTCCCCTGAGTCTCTATGTCTTTACCAGCACAAGGAAGTCGTAACACGCCTCTCACAGGCCTCCCCTAGAACAATGGGCATTCGATGAATCTGAGTTGATCCCCACAGTACAGATACAGAAAACCGGTGGGTTACACGCAGCCACCCTTCATTATTCCAAAAGATGTGTGCTTCCAGATTGTGCAAAGTGCATGGTGTCCCCTTGGTTAGCACATTCTCTGTCTTTGCTCAGTCTTAGTCTATGTACAGATGTGTTTTTGTGCCTCATGCTGGCTTTAAAAAAACTTTCAATGTGTGAGTAGCCTCTAAATTAAAATAATAATAAAAACCCCAGATGTATTGTATTAGGCTTGACATGTAATCACACTTGAACTGAAGCCCCAGGAGCAATCCAAACACCTGTGTGCCCACTAGAACTGAGCACCAGTGTCAACATTCAGAAAGAATTTGCTGCCTGGAAAGTTTTCGAAAACTGAATAGACAATGAAATATATTTTCAAACTTGAAGGGGTAAGCACAACAAACACTAGCATTACTATGAGCCGATCAAGGCAAAAAGAGTAAATGGAAGTAGAAATTACCTTAGAGATGACTTAATCCAGTGCTCTGAGAATAGCAATCATTTACTGAGTGCCTCCTATACATTGCAGACCCACCTTGCAAGTTAAGTGGTATTACTCTCCTATTCTAGATGAACAAATTAGTCTCAAAGAGTTAATGTAGTTGCTAGGGTCTCACTATTCACTTGAATAAGGGTCTCCTAAACCCTGGGGCAGTTTTAGTTTTCTGATATCCACAGGTGGTACACCCCCTTTATTGTACCCTGGGGGCTCACACAGGCTCTTGTTTTCCTGCACACTCCCTCGTTCCTCCCAGGATGCAATATTATCAGTATCCTTCTGCTCTGGAAGAATGGTTAGACTAGGAAGAAGGATGGATCTATCACAACCTAACTGCTTTCTCTGCCTCCAGCAAGTGTCCCTAAGTTTTCCAGATGGCGAAGAACCAATGTAGTTATAATAAGACTTCAGTAGAGTTGGAAGATCTGAGTTATCAGTCCCTGCCCATCCGCCATAGTCTTTCTGCAAACATTGAGGAATTTTTCTATTCAGTCATTGAAGACATCTGCCTAAGAATTGGGAAGAGAAGAGGTAGGCAGAACAGATGACATCACGCCAAGCTTCCCCAAATACTTGGGTCTGAGAAGTTCCCTGCCAGCTGCGAAAGAGAAGAAAAAAGGATGGTTCCAGAACCACATGGTCATGAGACAGGCTAGAATTCTAGCATCCCACATTGAGCCACCAGAGATTAACCAACTGCCTGAATGACATCATTTCTAATGAGAGGGTAATGCTCTCAACAGTGAACCATGAGAGCCAGTGAAGAACACAGATGGAGACTGGGAAACTATATCACTGGAGATATTGCTTTGAGTATTTTTTTACTTTCTTTTCATGTATAAGTTTTTAAGCATTTTTACACTTGCACAAAAAAAAGAATCTTAAATAAAAAACATTCAGGGAGCACATCAGCATGGTCAATGCACGTCTGTCTTCTTGGAAGCCATAATCCACACAGTGTTTTGCAAGATCCCAAGAGTTTGCTTCAACACTGGCCCACTGGTTACTCCCAACAGATAGAAATAATTTCCTTTTCTGAGAAACTCAGGTGAGCTGGGATCATGCTCAAAGCCACTGAGCTAGCAGGTGGAAGCCAGTTTCCTGAGTGCATTTCTCTTTCCAAGATTGTGCACTCCCAGGTTCCCTGAAAGCACCTTTAGCCAAGTCAAACTCCAGTATTATCCCAAAGAAATTTACCCCCAAATCGCCCTCGTATTAACGCATAACCCACTTGCGGTTGCCTTATAGGTCTTCAGGGCAGGAGGCTACAGCACTGTGAACATCCCCCCCACCTCAGCTGTCCCTGTGGAGAGATACTGACAAATTCCACCTGAGAAACCTCTTTTGATCACCACCCCTTGGGAGCCTCTTGTGGAAAACCTGATTCCTCCTGACCTCCCCTTAAATCCCCTATGCATCAAAAGTACTTTTCTTATTTTTTAATGTTTTATTTTTACTTATTTTTGAGAGACAGAGAGACAGAGAGACAGAGAGACAGAGGATCCGAAGCAGGCTCTGTGTTAACAAGCAGACTGCCCAATGTTCAACTCAAACTCACTAACTGAGAGATCATGACCTGCGCCGACATTGATGCTCAACTGACTCAGCCACCCAGGCACCCCTCAAGGGTATTTTTCAATGAAAAAAAAAACTAACAGTAATTGTCCTTTTCATAATCAAGTAGCAGCCAGCGATGACCAGGAAGGAGGCAGCTCCATTTGTAAATTCATCTTGACTAATTAGCCACTAGCAGAAGAAAGCAATCCCACTCAGATGACTGATTTTAATGTGTTTCTCAAATTTTATTGAAGGTGGGAGTGCATCACTGAAATATCCATCTTGCTGTCAAAACAATAATCATGACACAGGGCTGTTCTGTTAACCCGAAGGTGGAGCTAGGAGACTACAGGCATTGTATATGATGGGCTCTACTGAGGCTGTCTACAAATAAAAAATTCTTAAATGCACCTGCCAACACCACCAAGCATCTGTTTCCAAAGGCTCTTACAGTCTCCACAAGACAGATGGAATGAACTTTCTAAAGCAGTTAGATGACTCTGATTCTCAAAGGCACCTGCCAAATTCTGTCCAATGTAAAGCACTAACATGACCCCTTACCACCAATGTGAAGTGTAAAGGAGTAAATACTCATGAGTTTTCATCAAGCAGGACCTAGTATTTCCCAACAGATGGAGAAAAGAAACCTTGACTCAAAACGTTTCCCATGTCAATGGAAGTCAACCGAGCAGTGTTTGCCTGTCAGGTTTGGGTTCCTTCCTCAGGGCGCCCCTTAAGCACTGGAAGACGTCTGCCCCGTGGGCTGAAGTGAATGTACAGGCTCATCTATGACCACTAAACAGCCAGAGTGCGTCATAACTCATTTGGTGATGGGATTTGATCCGAGACAAGGAACACCCTTTAGTCACTTACTAAATTGCAGACAGAATGGTTCCAAGGGACCTTGGAAGCTCAAGGTGGGCTTCAAAGGGAGGGAACCACAGATGGAAAGCAGGAAAGGAGAGGACAAAGGAGGTCGTGGATGATGTTTTACTAGAAGGTGAGGTGGAATTCACCTGGAGTTGATATGGCCCAGGTGTTACATTTTGTATAAGAGAGCTACTCCCCTGGGGGCTTGCTGTGTGTGAGGTGCCAGCCAGCCTCCAGAAGCTCCAGGGGTCCCTTCCCATGAAGACAACATGGCGGACATGTCCTGTGTTAGTTATACAAGACCTGCAGTCTCTGTCTTGGGCACTCCTTTGCCTACCCCAACTCTCTCTCTCTCCTCTCTCTCTCTTTCTCCTTCCTCTCTCTCTCTCCTCCCTCTCTCTTCCTCTCTCTCTTCTCTCTCTCTCCTCTCTCTTCCTCACTTGCTCTCTCTCTTCTTCTCTCTTTCTCTTCTATCTCTCTTTCCCTCTCTCTATCTCTCCCTCTCTCTTTCTCTCTTCTCTCTCTCTTCTCTCTTTCTCTCTTTTTTTCTTTCCCTCTCTCTCTTCTTTCTCTCTGTCTCCCACTTTTTCTCTCTCTCCCTCTCTTCCTCTTTCTGCCCTCTCTCTCTCTCTCTCCCTCCTCCCTCTCTCTGTCTCCTTCACCATTTGCTCTCTGACAGCCGTGCTGTGGGCAGCCCATGGAGACCCCCACACAGAGGTACTGAAGCCTCCCGCCCACAGCCACACGGGTGAGCTTGGGGTGGATCCTGCAGCCTCTCAGGCTCCGGGACTGTTGGACCAATGTGTCACAGAGTGACAGATGCCCGGCACCTCTGACCAGGCAGGACGGCTCTGCCTGTGTTGGTGAGGACGGGCCAGGAGGGGTGTGTAAGGGCTTCCTGCAAAATGTCCTGAAAGACTGTCCCTAAACAGGGCTGCAGGGACCGACCTGGGCTGAGCGCTCGCTGCAGCCCTCAGGCTGCCCTAACAGCACCACAGATGGGGAGGCCTGAACCACAGAAATTTGTCTTATAGCCCTGGAGGCTGGAAATTCGAGATCAACTCAGGGGCAGGGTCACTTTCTTCCCAGGCTGTGAGGACAGGACCCATTCCAGGCTTACTCCTGGCCATACAGACGGCTTTCTTCTCCCTGTATCTCCCCATCATCTTCTCTCCACAAGGTGGGTGTCCAAACCCCACTTCTCATAAGTCATATTCAATCAGGACGCACCTAATGACCTCATTTTAACTTCCTTGCCTTGGTAATGACCCCCCACCTGCCAACACAGTCACATTGTGAGGCCCTGGGGGTGGGACTTCAATGCATGTATTTGGGCAGCAGACACAATGAACCCCACTACACTCCCTTATTCTGTACACTCAGAGCACCTGCCTCATTATCAGGGGAGGAACAGGTTGCTCAGGGAGCAGGCGCATTTTCAGGAAGGGAAGGGACCTCCCCCACCCTATTCTGTCCAGAGTTCTAAACCCCAGCTTGAAGTCCCCGAGGGAAAGGGCAATCCCGCTGTCTTTGTGCCTTCGCCTAAGGAAGAGCAAGAATAAAGATGGTCTTCCATCTCTGTTCCTCCGTGTGCTTTTCAAACCACACCAGTCACACAGAGGTGACATTCAGACCAAAATCAGAGCCGGGAGGTGATCTGTATGTATATGGAGCCCTTTTTCTGTAGCTGGTGAGATTGAAATCTGTAGTATCTTTTATTCCATCACTACTGTTCTTCTAAATGTGTGCCCAGAGGCTATTTTCTGTGATGGCTACCTACAAAATTTAGAACAAACGTGTCTCTGTGGCTGTCATATTATTCAAATGTACAAGAAATATATACTTGGCTGAAAGATTAAATGTTGAAGCACACCTTTACATTTTTTTAATATTTGAAATTCGCCTTCAGATGGCTATAAAGGGTTCCAGTCTTTCACTGATGTCGAAGGGAAGTGAGACACTCTTTAGTGTCTGTCATGATTAGATTGCTCCACGGGTAGCCATCCTTGCCTCTGAGGTGTGTGCTTTACTGTCGGGGTAAGTGACCATATCCGTCAACGCCCGAGATCGAATAACTGGAGCTGAGACAGACAGAAGAAAAGCAAGTCCTCCCCCCACCCCCGGCCCCAGCAACCTTCCCACTGATGGCACTGGTGATGTGGGAAGAGGGCCAGCGCCCACAAGCAGAATGTGAACTGTTTTTCTATAGAAGAATTCAGTAATTAACATAAGCGTCAGGGAAAATATTGCAGACCCTTGAAATAGCATAGGATTATCAATAATATTTAAATAAACTTCAGTGCAAATCAGAAAACAGATGTTAGTGGGGTGATTCAGTCCATTAAGCATCCAACACTTGGTTTTAGTTCAGGCCATGATCTCATGGTTCCTGAGTTCAAGCCCCACATCAGGCTCTGTGCTGACAGTGCAGGGCCTGCTTAAGGTTCTCTCCCTTTCTCTCTCTCTGACCCTCCTCTCCGTCTTTTTCTCTCTCTTTCCCTCAAAATAAATACATAAACTTAAAGAAAACAGATATTAGTAAAGAAAGTGACAGATCGGGAGCATAGCTTAACCTAGTTGGACTTCCAAAATGCTAGACTCGGGGCACCTGGGTGGCTCAGTCAGTTAAGCTTCTGGCTTCCGACTTTGGCTCAGGTCATGATCTCATGGTTTGTGGGTTCAAGCCCTGCGTTGGGCTCTGTGCTCACAGCTAGCTCAGAGCCTGGAGCCTGCTTTGGATTCTGTACCTCCCTCTCTCTCTGACCCTCCTCTGCTCACACTGTCTCTCTCTGTCTCTCAAAAATAAATAAAAAACATAAAAAAAAAAATTCAAAATGCTAGACTGAAGCCCCTTCCAGTTCTGGTAACCTACAAGATTTGGGAACTAGAACCCTGTTTCAGGGTCCCCCAAGCCACGGCTTCCTTCTCTGTCATGCAGACACCGTGCTTCCAATGTGACAGCCATGGGCTGGGAATTCAAAATCTAACTTCAAAGAAATCAGAGACAGTAAGGAGAGTATGTACCAGATGGGGAGAGAGGTCCTGTTTCTGCCTTAGGGAGCGTAGCTGTAGTTTGGAGGATAGACAACTAAACAAGCAAACATTGAACAGAGCATTGCTCAGAGTTAAGCTAAATTTTAATATAAGAAATCAAGGTAACTAAATTAACACAACAAGGTGCCTGGCACAGAGTAGACCCTCAAAAAACACTTGTTTTTAATAAACTAAACAGCTTCACTTGGGCGTAGGTGCAACTTATAAACAACAGTGCATTGTACTGATGTCAGAAGCAAGGAAGGTTAACACCGGAGGACTTAATGGATCGTATAACCTTGAGTTCAGCGCAAGATCCTTGCTCCTCACCCTGGTGGACTCCTATTTGTCCAGCCAGACTAATTTCTCTCCCCTAATTTCACTGTCTGGGAGAGCTTATTAAGAGATTTACCTGATCAGACTAAACGTTTCTTTGCTCAATCCATCTCATTACACTTTCAACACCCCCTGTACTGGCCCCAAACATTTGAATTTCATAGCTTCCATTAATGCAAATAGAATCTCATCAGGGTCTAAAGATTCCTAGGAGAGCAGAGATTGAATGTCTTCATTTGAATGCATAAGAGAGTAGCCTTCTCTTGGATGGTTCCCTTGTTTACAATGTTTCCCCAATGTTTTCTTCAGTCAGAGGTGAGATCATCGGTGCATGAGAAAGGAATGAATACATTTCAGATTCAATGAGTGTCTGAATGGACCCGGCTCATTTAGTCAACCTTAAACCCATCTGACGTCCAGATGAGGGGAGGAAGGCATGAAGGAGGGAGCAGCTAGCATGGGGTCTGTAACTTTCAGACCTGGTTAATACTCACATCCAAAGGAAGGAGACTTGCCAAAGAGAAACAAAGTAATAAAGAAGACACACCTCTGTCAAGAGTGTGGGACCAGTGAGAAACTGCTGCTCCTGTGTGCAGGAGAGCTAGAGAAACAATGTGGATTTGAGAAACAATGTGTATTTGAATCCTCATCCATGTGTTCACCAGCCTTGAGAACTTTGTGGCACCAGCTCACACGTATTTGCCTCTGTCCTCCATGTAAAAAGCAAGAATTACTCTCCTGACCTCAGTGATATAGGAGAACTAAGAACCGCAAACGTGAACACTTGCAGGATAGATGAAGTTCAAAGAAACAAAGATACAACAGAGATTAAATTTCCATGAGAATCTATGTGAAAAAAAACCCATTGCTAACAAATTCAAAACACTCCAACCTAGTGGTCAACTTGTATAATAATACAAATTAATATAGTTAATCCAAAAAGCAGACTGAAAATAAGTTGATTATGAAAGAAACTGAATAGTCGGGGCACCTGCATGGCTCAGTGGCCTGAGCATCCGACTTCGACTCAGGTCATGATCTCATGGTTCATGAGTTCAAGCCCCATGTGGGGCTCTGTGCTGACAGCTCAGAGCCTGGAGCCTGCTTCAGATACTGTGTCTCCCTCTCTCTCTGCTCCTCCTCCACTCACATCCTGTCTCCCTCTCTCAAAAATAAATAAATATTTAAAAAATCAGAAAAAGAAACTGAACAGTCTGCACATAGACATGCAAACACTCATGAGGATATACGGAATTAGGAAAGAGTTGACTTCCTTCCCATACAAACTGAAATAAAAGAATTTTCAAAACCTGGAAGAAAAAAACCCAACTCATTATTCAGCTTTTAGGAGCTCAATACAAGAATTTTAAAAGGATTGTACAACTATGGGGGAGGAGAAGGGGGAAAAAATAGTTGGGGAGAGGGAGGGAGGCAAACCATGAGAGACTCTTGAATACTGAGAACAAACTGAGGGCTGATGGGAAAGACAGAGAGGGGACGGGGGTGATGGGCTTGGAGAAAGGCACTGGTCAGGATGAGCACTGGGTGTTACATGCAAACCAATTTGATAATAAACTATAAAAGAAATAAATTAAATTAAATTTAAAAAGGATTGTACAGGAGAACATTGTCAGAAGTCAATCTCAGTAGGAACAAAAAGCCAAAACCCTAAATTAAATTATCCACACATCACTTTCTGCAGTGTATTAAAAACACATAATGAACAAGAAGGCTGTCTTTCAAGAACACAAAGTTGCGTCAATATTGAATATCTTAATCATATTTTCTTTTCGCAGGTTAGAAAAGAAAAATTCATGATCATTTCAAAAGTCTCCCCAAAAAGGTGAAATTTAATGTATATTTATGATTAAAAGGGCGTTTAGCAAGCAGGTTGGAAACAAAAAATTTCCTTAGCCCGGCAGATAATAGCTGACAGAAACCCAGAGCCAACACCATAACTAATAGTAAAACATTAGATGCATTCTATTTAGAGGCAGAATAAGGAAAGGGTAGAAATTCTCACCACTTCTGGTCAACCTTGTACTGGAGATCCAGGCCAGTGCAATGAGAAGAAAGAAACAGAGGAGAAATAAGACTGGAAAATGAATCTCCCTCTCTTCCTTTGTAAACATTATCCTTAATCACAAGCATGTGGTCTCCAACAGAGGCAAGAAAGAATTTATTTAAAAATGCTTAAAAATAAAACAGCAAGATGCCTGAATGGAACAGAGATCGCTCCTTGCCCAAACTCTTCATGAGGCCCCCGAACGTGTCTACGAGGCTAACTTCCATTTTGCTCTCGGCACTGTCCAGTTAGACTAGAATCCTGATAAGTCACCTTCACCAGCATCTCCCCTCTTTCTGTAGCTGATCACCTTCCCTCGTAGGGTGAGGTTCCTTATCCCTCCCCTCCCCCACAGGATGACTCATCACCCTGGCCTGTCTTCAGCAAGGATTCTATTAGGCTGGGTGAGCCAGAATCTCATCTCGACACCCTCATGTTTTCTCCAAGTAATTTTCTATCCACTCTCTCACCTGCTGCAGATCCCACTGCACTGGTCCTTCCAACCATCATCATGGTGCTCCTTGAAATACAGTTTGCCTTGGAGTGCCTGGGTGGCTCTGTCAGTTAAGCATCTGACTTCAGCTCAGGTCATGATCTCACGGTGGGTTCAAGCCCTGCATCTGGCTCTGTGCTGACAGCTAGCTCAGAGCCTGGATCCTGTCTTCAGATTCTGTGTCTCCCTCTCTTTCTGACCCTCCCATGCTCTCTTTGTCTCTCCAAAATTTTTAAAAATAATAAAGTAAAATAAATACAGTCTGCCTCGCCTTGCTTTTTTTTTTGCTTTTTAAAAAAAAATTTATGTTTATTTATTTTTGAGACAGACAGAAAGAGGGAGAGAGGAAGACAAAATCCAAAGCAAGCTCCAAGCTCTAAGCTGTCAGCACGGAGCCCGATTTAGGCCTTGAACTCACAAATTGCGAGATCATGACCTGAGCCGAAGTCCGACGCTCAACTGACTGAGCCACCCAGGCACCCTCAAGGTTTTTTTTTCTCTTTCACAGATACACAATAAGCATTCAAACATCAGCAGCATTCCTATACAGAAGCAAAAACTAGAACGTAATACAATTTTAAAATATGGCTCCATTCTCAATAGCAACAGGAAGCAGGAGGCGTTTGGAATAAATTTTTCAGAGATACTTAGAAATTCAATGAGATAAGCTGCAAATTGTTTCTGAAAGAAGTATGAAAACCTGCGTAAATGTTGGATATCTCCTTAGCTATCAATATAGTTCAAGAGGTATACAGAGACACAGGTGCCAGTGGATATGGACACAGATCCCGGCATAGACAGAAATAAAGATGGAGATGGAGATGGAGATATAATAAAGTGGGACACTAAATGCAATGAACATGTCAATTCTTACCCTCCTCCCCGAGTAATTTATAAATTAATTGCAATTATAATCAAAGTCCAATCAGGTAATTTGCAGAACGTGACAAGACAAAAATTATATGGAACAGAGAGCCAGGATGAGTTAAAAAAAACTTTGAAGGAAAAGCATAAGGAAGTAGACTTTAGACTGTTTTATTATTCAAGTAAAAAAAAGTGTGGAATATAAATCAATACAAAAAAAGAAACCCAAACAGAAGCACCGTAGAGAACAACATACGAATTTATGATAAAGGAAGCATTATAAGTAAATAGGATAAGAATGAATTATTCAAGAAATAATGTTTCTATCCAAATAGAAAAATATACAGTAACTCACAACCTAGAGAAAACAATCCCATAAGGAATAAAGTCCTATACATAGTAACCAACCCTTCAGACTGTAAGTAAAAAAAATAACATTATGACTTCCAGCAGAGAAAGGTTTCTTTAAAAGGACGCAAACAGCACAAAAAATGGAGAAAATATTGGTAAATACGACTGTGTTAAATTTTATGTTTTTAACTTTTTATACTGCTTTATTGAGCTAGGATTGATATTCTTAAAGATTGGTAGAATTCTTTTTTTAATATTTCTTATTTGGGGGTCACCTGGGTGGCTCAGTTGGTTAAGCATACAACGTCAGCTCAGGTCGTGATCTCGCATTTCATGGCTTCAAGCCCGATGTCGGGCTCTGTGCTGACAGCTCAGAGCCTGGAGCCTGTTTCTGATTCTGTGTCTCCCTCTCAGTCTGCCCCTCCCCTGCTCGTGCTCTGTCTCTCTTTCTCTCTCTCTTTCTCAAAAATAAATAAACATTAAAAAAAAATTTGAAGGGTTTTCAAACTGCCTTCCCAGGGGCACAGTGTTTTATGAGCTGCTCAGAGATGTTCTGCCTCTGGAATGTGGTAGTAGAATTCTTGTCATTGAATATCATCACTCCATGGACCAAATCATCCTACCCTTGATTTTCAGGTTTTTCATCCACTAATATATAAAAACATTCAATGTCTATTCCTGTTTCTGGGCTCCAGCCTTCCTGAATACAGCTCCCAAGGAAAAACTAAGCAAAATGCCTCTGAGCCCCTGACACTGTTTCTGGCTCTAGCTCAAGGCCATTGCTTTCCACAGCCATCGTGGCCAGAATCTTGTTAACCCCGTGTCTTCAGGCCACCTTCACTCTCCTTGCACCAGGAGGAAGCCAGCCCGACTCAGGTCTCTCTTAGCGGCTCGGTCACACTTCAAGCTGGGGCTTTCTCTTTTAACATTCTTATGTATTTTTTTTATGGTTTGATAGCTCATTTTTATTTATAGTTTATTGTCAAGTTGTTTTCCATATAACACCCAGTACTCTTCCCCACAAGTGCCCTCCTCCATGTCCATCACCCCCCTTCCCTTTTCCCCCTCCCCCTTCAGCCCTCAGTTTGTTTTCAGTATTTAAGAGTCTCTCATGATTTGCCTCCCTCCCTCTCCCTGACTCTTTCCCCCCCCTTCCCCTCTTCATGGTCCTCTGTTAAGTTTCTCCTGTTAGACCTATGAGGGCAAACATATGGTATCTGTCCTTCTCTGCCTGACTTATTTCGCTTAGCACGACATCTTCAAGGTCCATCCACATTGCTATGAATGGCCAGATTTCATTCTTTCTCATTGCCATGTAGTATTCCATTGTATAATTTCTTAGTATCAGAAAAGTAATGCATTGTTATGTTGAAAATATAGAAAGTCCAGAGAAGCACAAAGAAGAATTTAAATCACTGCCAGAGATAGCCACATTTAATAATATCTAATAGCCATTGTACATACTTTTCTAAAAATGGGCTCATGCTTTTCTGGAAAGAGGGAGTACTTACTGTACCATGAACATTTTCCCAGGTTTATTTTTCTATCATACGGCTTCCATCAACCACTGTGAACTCTATCTTTTACATATGCCACAATGTAGTGAGTGAATCTCTCTACGTGGGAACTTAGTAGGTTTCAAATATCTCATCGCTACAAATAATGCCACAGATATGTCAACGTCTCCTTTCATGGAAGAAATGTCTTCTTAGGATTACCCAATATTCTATATCACAGGAGTTTAAAAAGAAATAAAGAAAAAACAACCAATACACTGAGCATTGGGAATCAGAGAACTACATCTTTAGGAGGATTTTATGGATGAAGTTAGGAAGGTTATGACTTTATTTTTTTAATGTTCATTTATTTCTTTTGAGAGACAGCGTGCACATGCACAGGGAAGGGGCTGCAGGAAAGAAACTCTACGCAGCCTCCACGCCTCAGCACAGAGCCCAGCCTGGGACACCATCTCACGAACCACGAGATCCTGACCTGAGCTGAAACCAAGAGTCAGATGCTTAACTGATTAAGCCACCCAGAGGCCCCGGAAGGTTATTATTTTAAATGGTTAACATTTTTATAGACGTTTGAAGTAAGGTAAGCTTTATTCATTTACATGGAAATGTCACTTCATTGAATGGCCTTGTTCCCCCAAAATGTCGAGGAATATTAGGAACTTTTCACTGGACAGAATCCAATATAGATAAAATTAGTAATAGCTAACCCATAACTGTTCTTTCCTTCTGTGTTGACTGTGACTTTGGCTCTCCAAAAAAGTCTGGAAGCAAAAGAGGGTTGACACAGACCTACAGACATAGCGACATTGGCAGGGCCGACTTTGTTCATGATTCCTATGATGATGCTGAGGTTCAAAAAAGCAAACATTCACCCAAGGTCACAAGGAAGGCCACAGCAGGGCTTGGAGCTCCAGATGTCAGTATCTTGGGCAAAATTTTCATTCTCCATAACACTGTTTTTGTCAAAGCCACTTGCACTGCTGCCCCCAAAAGATTGAGCTGTTCATTCCTCAAGGAAAGTCAAGGTTTCCAGTGTAGGAGAATACCACCTTGCCTGATTATTAAGGGTGTCTCAGAGGCAGCATCGGGAGAGGATATCTCCAGGTGTTTCGGGTCTGGCCTGAAGGGGTAGAGGTGAGCCTTTAAGGTGGGGATCTGACTGGCACGGCGTGGTTCATGATTTAGGATTGGTAAATAGAGTGAAGGGCGCATCTTCAGCCCATCTCAAAAAGTAAACTATTATGTGATAAGTAGACTATTTGCTGAATAGTGCTTGAGAGAAGAGCTGTCCACTCACAGATTTTGGTTTACAGGAAATTCCTAAGTCAAACATTGAATTATTGATTGGCTCACAGTCTTATTTTCACAGGATTTCCAAGAATCTCCTGGTAGACAGTTAAGTCCTGATGGTCTTAGTTCTCCACCCTGAGATTTCAAGTACGTGAATGCAGGTGATCCCAATTCTCAGTCAGTTCAGGAGGGGACCCATAGTAAAGATGCAACTGGTTGCTTGGCCCTCTTAGGAGGTGACTAAGGTATCTGTCATAGGCATTGATGAATAGGCAAGATGCAGAGTGTCATAGACACTCATATGGTTATTGTCACCATTAACAGTTCTTATTAAATCAAAGATTTCGAAGAATACAAGGCATGGGAGTGCCCATTCTTATAGGTGAGTTTCCCTAAAATGATTATTTGGATCTGGAGGTCAGGGTTGGGGCTGAGCCAGTCAGAACTCATCAACACCATTCAGGATCTTCTTTAATCCAACCTCCATTCAGTTTTTAAACTTTTGATTAAGCACTCACTGAATGCCCAGCACTGAGCTTAGTATTAGGTGCATCTTAAGAGATTTGTGACACAGTGAAGAATAAAGACAAATATATAAATATCTCCATTTTTATGGAGGAAGTGGTGAGGAAAAGTCATGCAAAGAAAATGACATTCATTGTGGGCTATATGCTTGTGTCCTCACAAAATTCCTATGTGGAAGCCCAGCCCCTGAGTGATGGTGTGTGGATGCGGGGACTTTGGGAGGTGAGTAGGGCTGGATGAGGACACAATGAGTTCATAAGGGTGGGACCCTCATTATGGGATTAGTCCCCTTATAAGAAGAGGAAAAGATATCTCTCTCTCTCTCTCTCTCACTCTCACTCTCTCTCTCACTCTCTCTCAGTCTCTCACTCCCCCGTCTCTCTCTCTCTTGCTGTCTTTCTGTATAGACATTTTCTGAGGAAAGGCAATAGGAATAAGCAGCATGAGGTCCATGGGGTACAAGCCAGGAGTCAGGTCCTCACAGACACCAGACCTGGGGGTGTCTTCATCTTGGACTGCCCAGCTTCCCGAACTAGGAGGAGTCAATGTCTGTTGTTTAGGCCATCCAGTCTGTCATTCTTTGTTATAACAACATGAGCTGGCTAGGATACTAGTCAAACCAGGTCCTAAAGATGATGGATTTGATGGATTTTGCCACGTAAAGTTGGGAGGGAAGGTCATTTCACAAAAGCACATCAAGTGACTTCCAGAAAGGATGTATTCTGAAAACATTGGAGGGGCAACTGAGTGGTTCAGTCCTTAAGCATCTAACTCCTGATTACAGCTCAGGTCCTGATCTCACAGTGGTCATGAGACCAAGCCCCCTGTCAGGCTCCATGCTTGCATGAAATTTTCTCTTTCCCTCTGCCCCTTCACACCCCTACTCATGCACACATTCTCTCTCTCTCTCTCTCTCTCTCTCTCTCTCTCTCTCAAAATGAATAGATACATTTCAAAAAATAAAATAAAACTCACAAAGCAGGTGCATGGCTTATCATGTGAAGTAATAGGGCTTCTGTTTCCATTGCACAGAAATTGTCTCTGGGAAGTTAAATGGCAGGAGCACTGAACAAAGAAATATAGGCAAGATGAGTCCTGATTTTTCTTTGAAATAAGTGTTAGTTGAGGCTTAAGGTCAAAATTAGAATAAAAGATTTGGCAGTATAGCTCTTTGTAACTGAGGTTAAATGTAATAGACTAGGGGCATCTGGGTGGCTCAGTGGGTTAAATGTCCGACTCAGCTCAGGTCATGATCACGTGGTTTGTGAGATTAAGCCCCGCATTGGGCTCTGTGCTGACAGCTCAGAGCCTGGAGCCTGCTTCAGATTCTGTGTCTCCCTCTCTCTCTGCCCCTCCCTTGCTCATGCTCTGTCTCTCTCTCTTTCTCTCAAAAATGAATAAACATTAATAAATTTTTTAGGCAACAGCCTAGTTCTGCACTGAAACTGGTTGTACTTAGGAACCCTCCCCACACTTCACAGAGGTGAATTTCATTCCGGGACTGGGAATGGGCCCCAGGGCACCCCCATGCTTTCCAGAACAGTCGATTCTGGCACTGTGGGGAGAACGCGTCTTTCAACACACTGGTCTTCCAATTTTGTTGGAGAAATAGGAAGGGAAACAGCGCTCTCTTTTCAATGGTCTCAATCTGGAGCTATCCTAGGTGCCATTATAGACATGACTGCATCCATTCAGCTCAATCAATCCCCCTTTGGGTTATCTGTGGATGGGAGAAAGAGGTTCTCTCCGAGGTCAGAGGGCATCAGACGTTCAGAGGGTTTGCCAAGAAGAAAACATCAGAATATTTTTCCTAATTACCAAAATCACTGTAATTCACAGAATAATATGAAACAGCTGGTCACCCGTTTAGGAGACAATTTCACATCATTGCACAAAAATAAACGTGTGCCGAGATCACTGTATTTGCCTATTCTTGCCCGCATTAACGCACAGTTGGAACAAAGGGTATTAATCATGGATCGCCATCTCCGCATGAGCCACAGCCTTCCCGGGACATCCTGCATATTTCCCAGCAAGATAATTTCACCAAAGTCATTTCAAGACTTTAAATAAAAGAATACCCACTTCTGATAACTATGACAGGAGACAGTTAACAACTTTCCTCAATTTCTTGACATTAAGGCACGAGTGCTTTGAAAATCTCTACTCAAGAGGGACTGTGAATCTTTGCAAAGCAACCTGGACCCTCCACGTCTGATGCTCCTCATACCTGCCTGAAAGCCAAGTCCTTTGAACCAGGAGATCTTTACTTTGGTGTTCTGCCAATTTAGCCAGGGACTATAAAAGCACATGTGGACAAGCATCTCTATTGTAGTCAAAGGCTTTGTTGACAAGGCTCAATTAAAAATATCAAGAGACGTAGTAGAAACTTCTGCTGGGATCACACAGGCAGTTAGCGTGAGCTCAGCCTAGTGGAGGCAAGGTAGCAGAATTACAATTGCAAAGCTCCCGTGGGAAAGATGAAGCTTGGAACAGAGCCATGCGAAATGTGTCACAGGAGCCTAGGGAGAGACTGCAAGGTGGGGCAGGGGGAGGAAATGGGTTTAAAACCCAAGGGAATACTGGAGAGACTGGCTGGGATCACAGGGTAATGAAAGCAGAATCAGTCACAGCCTGTGCTCGCAAGCCACCAAAGGCTTGGGAACTGAACCCCAGAATGTCTGGTACATTCACCTTCTCCCTCTAGATCCGTCAACCACATCCAGGTCCCAGGCCTGGTCACCTCCTTTGTGCCACCTGTCCCCTGAAGAGCAAAAGGTCATGCGGTTCTTGATTTTAAATCCTTTTCTTGTGCAGGTACTTTCTGAGAGGCTGTGGCGGTCCCTGTGTGTTTATACGTGGCCCCATGAAATAACAAAGAAGTAAGTAGATGTTGCAAACCCTAATTCATCGGAAGTGATATCTTGCCCCTGATTTAGCTGTTCAATCCACCAAGGCCCCAGCCAAGCTGCTGCATAATGTGGTCGTCACCAGCTGCTGTGAGCGGGACAGCACCGAACTTAATGGTAGAGAAAATTCACAAGATCCATGAATTCCCGGAAATCTCGGCTTGTAGAGTAATGAAAACAGTCCTTGGGGTTCCCAGAGAATTGGTAACAATGGATCCAAGGTAGTAATGTTAGACTTTGCAGACCAAAACATGGGATGCCCAGATAAATTTTAATTTCAGGACACACAAAGCATATGCTAGTTTAAGTATGTCCCAAATAATTGTGGAGTAAAGTGTAAACACACCGTGATCAGCAGAGCCGAGGCACACTGGTGTTTAACCTGGTCAGCCAACTCCAAGGTGAAGGGTTTGGAACTAAGAAGAATATGCATCCCAATACCACCCCCAAGACGTGACTGTCTCAGGGTTAACCTGTTTGTGACATCTTGACCATCAGCTGAGTCATTAGCCACACGGCATACCTGTAAATACAGCCAGTCTATGAACAGCGGTTTCAGCAACATGTATGATTCGATGATTCAGATACGACCCCCCCACCAACCACTGCAGACTTGACAACCAACTGGAGGGTCTCAAATGGTTCATGCCGGTGGCTGCCAGCCTCACGGGCCCAATGCACCAGCATGGTGCCTGCAGGGCTGGAAAAAAACCAAGCATGCACATAGCTATCTTTTTATTCCCTTCAGATTCAAGTCAAGAAGCTCACTTTCAAACATCAAGTCTTACATTCTATTTTTTAAAAAAAGAAGGGGTGCCTAGGTGGCTCAGTCTGTTAAGCGTCCGATTTCGGCTCAGGTCATGATCTCACGCAGTTCATGGATTCGAGCCCCACATCGGACTCTGTGCTGACTGCTCGGGGCCTGAAGCCTGCTTCACATTCTGTGTCTCCCTCTCTCTCTGCCCCTCCCCCACTCACACACGAGATTTCTCTCTCTCTCTCTCTCTCAAAACATAAATAAACATCAAAAAAATTTTAAATTTTTTAAAAAGAAAAAAGAGCCTCATAGAGTCTTTTTAAAAATATTTTATTATGTAATTTTGAGAGAGAGAGTGACAGAGCAAGAGTGGGGGAGGAGCAGAGAGAGAGACACAGAATCAGAAGCAGGCTCCAGGCTCTGAGCTGTCAGCACAGAGCCTGACATCGGGCTTGAAGCCACAGACTGTTATATCATGACCTGAGCCGAAGTCGGACACTTAACTGACTGAGCCACCCAGGGGCCCCTAGTTAGGACTTTCAGTTCGATGTCGAAAAGCAATGGTAAGAGGAGGCATCCTTGCCTTATTCTTGATCTTAGTGGAGAGCTTTGAGTTTCTTTCCATTAAATATGATGCCATTTGTATGCTTTTTTGTAGGTATTGTTTATCAAGTTAAAGAAATTCCCCTTCCTTCCTAGTTTGTGCAGTTTTGATCATGAGTATACATTGTATTTTATCAAATGCTTTTTTTCTTTTTGCATCTATTGATATGTTCATGTGATTTTTCTTCTTTAGCCTGTTGATGTGATGGATTACATTCACTGGGATAAATTCCACTCAGTCTTGGAGCATAATTCTTTCTATACATTGTTGGATTCAGTTTGCTATTATTTTGTTGGGGATTTCTGCATCGATATTCATGAGAGATGTTGGTCTTTGGTTTTCTTATAATGTCTTTATCTAGCTTTGGTATTAGGGTAACCCCGACCTCATACATACATTAAAAAGTATTTCTTCTGTTTCCATCCTCCGGAAGAAGTTATAGAAAACTGGTATTGTTTTTTCCTTAAACTTTTGGTAGAATTCATTAGTGAACCCATCTGCTTAGTACTTTCTGTTTGTGAAGGTTTTTAATTATTGGTACAATTGTCTTAATAGATTTAGTCCTATTCAGAATATCCACTTCTTCTTGGGTGAGTTTGGTAGATTGTATCTTTCAAGGAATCCATTACTTTTACCTAGGTTATCAAATTTGTGAGCGTAAGAGTGGATCACTCTATTCCTTGATATTTTTAACATCCACAGGATATGCTTGATGTTTCCGCTTTCATTTTTGACATGAGTAATTTGAGTCCTCTTTATTCTTTTGTAGCTAGTATCGTTTTTATTGATCTTTTCAAATAAACAGCTTTTCATTTCACTGATTTTTCTCTACGGTAGTCTCACTTTCAATTTCATTGATTTCTGCTCTGACTTTTATTATTCATTTTCTTCTGCTTATTTTGCTTATTTTAATTTGCTCTTCCTTTTCTAGTTTCCTAAAGTGGAAGCTTAGATTATAGATTTTAGATCATTCTTTCTAATATATGCTCTTCATGCTATAAATTTCCCTCTAAGCCCTGCTTTTGCTGCATCCCGCAAATTTTGATAAGTTGTATTTTCCTTGTTATTGTGTTCCGAATATTATTAAGTTTCTCTTGAGATTTCTTTTTTTTACTCATTTGTTCATTAGAAATGTTCTGTCTCTCTTGCAGTATGTTGATATTTTCCCATTATCTTTATTGATTTATAGTTTAATTCTGGTGCTTTAAGAGCAGGCACTGTCTGATCTCTATATATTTATTTTACATTTGTTAAGGTATATTTTTGGCCCTGAATGTAATCTATCTTTTTTTTTAATGTTTATTTATTTTTGAGAGAGAAACAGAGACAGAGCATGCGTAGGGGAGGGACAAAGAAAGAGAGAGGGAGAACAGAATATGAAGCAGGCCCCAATCTCTAATCTGTCAGCACAGAGCCAGACTTGGGGCTCAAACCCATGAACTGTGAGATCATGACCTAAGCCAAAGACAGATGGATGTTCAATTGACTGAGCCACCAAGGCGCCCCTATAATCTATCTTCATGAATGCTCCATTTGAGCTTAAAAATAATGTGTAATCTTCAGTTGTTGGATGAAGTAGTCTATAGATGTCAATTACATCCAGCTGATTGATGATGCTTCTTAGTTCAACTATGCCCTTATGATCTTCTGACTGCTGGATCTGCCCAGCTATAATAATGAATTTACTATTTATAATTAGTTTTTGCCTCACATATCTTGATGGTCTGCTGTTAGGCACAGACACATTACAAATTATTGTGCTTTCTTGAAGAACTGACCACTTTACCATTATGTAATACTTCTCTTTATCCCTGACAACTCTCTTTGCTCTAATGTCTACTCTGTCTGAAATTAATATAGCTACTCCTGTCTTCTTTTGACTAGTGCTGCATGGTGTGTGTTTCTGCACACCATTAATTTACATTTAATCTATAGGTATCTTTATATTTTAAAGTGGTATTGGGGGTACCTGGGTGGCTCAGTTGGTTGAGCCTATGACTCTTGATTTCAGCTCAAGTCATGATCTCATATTTTGTGAGACTGAGCCCTGCTCATTCTTTCTCTGTCTCTGTCTCTCTCTCTCAAAATAAATAAATAAGCATTAAAAAAAAAATAGGGGCATCAATCAGGTAAGCGTCCAACTTCGGCTCAGGTCATGATCTCATGGTTGTTGAGTTCCAGCCCCATGTCCGGCTCTGTGCTGATAGCTCAGAACCTGGAGTCTGCTTTGGATTCTGTGTCTCCTTCTCTCTCTGCCCCTCCCCTGTTTGTGCTCTATCTCTCTGTCTCTCAAAATAAACATTAAAAAATTAAATAATAAACATTTTTATTTCTATTACAGTGGGTTTTTTTTTGTTTGTTCTTTATCTCTGGTATTTGTTTTTGATTCTTTCTTAAATTTTTCATCTCTCTGCTTTCATTACTCACCTGCTCTTCTATGCTGTCTAATTTTTCCATTAAATGTTTATATGATGAGCATACTAATCCTAGTGTTTTAAAATTTCTGATCAAGGGGCACCTGGGTGGCTCAGTCGGTTAAGCGTCCGACTTTGGCTCAGATCATGATCTCACAGTTTGTGGGTTTGAGCCTCATGTTGGGCTCTGTGCTGACAGCTCAGAGCCTGGAGCCTGCTTCTGATTCTGTGTCTCCCTTTCTCTCTGACCCTCCCCTGCTCACACACTCTCTCTCTCTCTAAAAAATAAATAAAACATTAAATTTAAAAAATAAAAATAAAAAATAAAATTCCTGATCTCATCATTTCAACATTCCTGCCATAACTGTCTCTGGTTCTGATGCATCTTCTGTCTCTTCAAACTGTATGTTTGCCTTGTAATTATTTGCTGAAAGGTGGACACGCGGCAGCTCATAAAAGAAACTATAATAAACAGGCGTTTAGTAATCTAGAGGCAGGCGTGGGGGGAAGAGAAGCAACCTACAGTCCTATGATGAGCTCCCAGTGCTCTGCTGAGCCTGAGTCCCTGGACTGTGGACTTCCCCAGTGCTTCTCAGTTTTTGTTTGCCCCCTCGGGTGAAACAGGGTGGCTACCGGGAGCTGGCATCTGGTATTTCCCTTTCCCAAGCACATTAGGTTCTGATAAAATAGTTTCTTCTAAGGGAAAATCTTTTTTTTATGTTTATTTATTTTTGAAGGGTAGAGAGACAGAGCATGAGCAGGGCAGGGGCAGAGAGAGAGGGAGACACAGAATCCAAAGCAAGCAAGCTCCAGGCTCTGAGCTGTCAGCACAGGAGCCCATCGTGGGGCTCGAACTCATGAGCCATGAGATCATGACCTGAGCCAAAGTCGGACGCTTAACCAACTGAGCCACCCAGGTGCCCCAAATCTTTGTTTTTTTAATAAGCAAAATGATCTGATGTGTTTCAAAGTTGTCCTTTTATCCTACCCACTGTTGGAAGTACAAAAGGGTTTCTCTGCAAAATTCACTCTGAGGGCCCGGTGGAGCTCTTGGCAATGAGACACAAAATCATGGGAGCCCTGCCCATCCGGGGCCCCCTGAGAGGTTGTAACTCTCAGACCTGTCCACACTGGGCCTTTAGCGAGTCGCCAGCCAGTCACTCTGGTGCGCCTGCCCCAGCCTGGATTCATAGAGGTTTCTGCTCTGGTGGGTTGTGATTCCCTGTCTCGGCCTGTCTGTCTCTCCAGATTTGGGGTCAGCCGTTTTCCCCATGACCTCTCTCCTCTGGCGGATCCAAGAGGAATTGTCAGGTTTCAATTTGTTCAGCTATCTACTTGTAAGGACAAAGTAGTGACTTTTTAAGTTCCTTATGTGCCTGACCATAAAATGAAAGTTCTCTGCTCCACTCTTTAAAGTCCTCATTTTTTTAAGTTTATTTATTTATTGAGAGAGAGAGAGAGAAAGCGTGAGTGGGGCAGGGGTGCAGAGAGAGAGGGAGAGAGAGCATCCCAAGCAGGCTCTGCGCTGTCAGCACAGAGTCCGATGCAAGGCTCCAACTCACAAACCGTGAGACCATGACCTGAGCCAAAGTCGGACAATTAATCAATTGAGCCTCCCAGGCGCCCCTGCTCCACTCTTTGTAAGGCAAAGAGCTATCTGGGGGAAAAACCTCTTGTATCTTTATTAATTTTTTTGTTAAAATATTGATTTCTCTGTGGTTCAATGCGGCTTCTCTAGTCTTAAAAAATAAATATTGTTCTGAGCTTGAGCTGAGGAAACAGTGGCTCTTCTGACAATCTGATACAGCTTCCATTAATAAAACGCAAGCATTGCACACAAACTACCAGGAAAGAAAGGGTTACGTGGCCACAGCACTCTGGTGGGATTTCCCTTGGAGCCCCCTTGCTCTGCTTTCCTGTCAAATGCATGGCCCTCCCTTCCCTCCCAGGGGAATGAGTTCTTTATTATAATTTGACTCAGGTCCTTTGTTCTAAGGGCTAAAGTATGAATACTCCTGATCTTTTACAAAGCAGCTTCTCCTTTTAAAAATACTCCTTTGATAAGTCAAGAGTTCTTCCAGGACCTCCTTAAATAAACCAGTGATTCTGGTTGTACCAATAAAGTTCTCTGCTCTGCCCATAGGAACCTTCATAAGGTTGAGAGCCCCCACCCAGAAATCAGGGCCAGCCCAGCGGAGGCGAGGACCTGAATGAAGATATACAGAAAGGAGGGCACACTTGGCAAATGAAGCTCGAAACTTGGAAAGTTTTATTAACTGACCTTTAAAGAAGGACCCAGGTAACTAAGGATACTTTTTGCTGAAAGCCTCTGTGGCAGAACCGCCAGATTCCATGATCTGATGTAATTCCCAGCAGGAGCGTTCAGGGCCTGAGTGCTAATGGACCCAGACAGTGGTGAGAATGTCAATTGCACTTTAGGAAGGGGCCCTCACCACCAGTCAGGGCTTAAAAATAAGCACAAAGGAAATCTGAGAGCCCCTGTTCTGCGGGGGTTGAGGGGGTAGGGTGGTGAGGGGGTTCTGGAAGGACATGCCTGGAGATGCCAGAACTCTGCGGAAAAGAGCCACAGCTGGAGCGGGCCCCAAATGCTGGTTTCCAGTTCCGGAAAGAGGCCAGCAGATGCGTGTCCCGAGGCTGTCAGAGCTGCCTGCACACTCACCCTCAACCCACCTCAAACCAGGATTCTCCCTGGAGACGCAGCCTCTGGTCTGGTAGAGATACATCCTGTCTTTGTAGTTTTTTGAGTTTTTTTTAAAATTATTTTAATATTTATTTATTTATATTTTCGAGAGAGAGAAAGCACAAGTGGAGGTAGGCCAGCGGGAGGAGGAGAGAGAGAATCCCAAGCACTGTCAGCACAGAGCCCAACGTGAGGCGTGAACCCACGAACCATGAGATCATGACCAGAGCCGAAAGCAGATGCTTAACTAACTGAGCCCACCCAGGCGCTCCTGGAGTCTTAAATAGTAACAGGCTAAATGAGAAAGAAAATTCGGAAGCTGTCCAGGTCCCTGCATATTTAAATGAATATCCCTGGATTTGAATGAAATCACTGAAGAAAATTTTCACATAATTTTTCTGAGTCTTGGTCCTCTAGAACGGAGCCTGTATTCTCACTGTACCTCCGTCTCTCCATCGCCCTCCTACTCTTCTCTCCCAGAGGGGGCAGTTCTAACCTGCCGTCTCTAGTCCACAACCTGCCAGAAACGGCAAGTCCATGGCCTCAGTCCAGATTTACTGCATGTTGGGGCCAGAAACTAGGGCTCTCATGTCCTCCAGGGGACTCTGAGGCAAAGCCCCCGTGAGGGCTTCTGCTGCAGGCAAACCGGTCCTACCCCTCTTATTCCTGGAGAATATCCAACGCCATCCACAGGCGCTGGGCCTTCCCCTAGCACACACCCATTCCAGAATGAGCCCCTCTGGAATCTGGCCTGTTCTGTCCTGTGGAGGGACTGGTTTCTGGGGAGACCACTGTGGGAGCACCTCCCTAGTTGACAGCCCCCACCTCCAGCTCAGACACTTGGAGCAAATATCTCCCAGTTCTGGCGGTCGGTTCCTTTGAGGGGTAATGGTAATAGCAAAGCTTTCCTCGTAGGGGTGACAATTAGGTGCTATCAAACTAATATGCACAAAGCCCGTTGCGTAGCAGAGACTCAGCAGATGACAATTACTTCTGTCCACCTGAAAGAGCTACTCATCCCCTGCTCCATCTTAATTGTACTTAATTGTCTATCCTAATTGTACTTTGCATCATTCAACACCTGTCACAAACTCAGGAGGGTCGGGTCAGTTTCTAGAAAGATTTCTTAAGGTCCAACAGCCAATTCTTAGCTTCTTCTAAATCATGCTTTGCTCTGTTGTCATGAAGGTGATTCTCTTATCCCACAGCTCAAATGAAGTGCTTCTGTGGCAAGGTCCCCTCCCTAAGGAAAAAAAAGAAAAAAAATCTCAAGGCTACCTTGCTATTCATGTATATGACAACATCCCTCACGACACCGTAACATGAGACCACTTTAATCAGGCTTCATGTTTCTGTGTTACCATATATGTGAAACAAAGAAGTAAAAAATATATTAAAGAAAGCCATGCCACGTGGTGTTCAGGGCTCAGTTCTTTATGTATGAACCCAACTGAGCAATTATGGCTGGAATAAAGTTGCTTCCCAGCAAGAAAAGCCTCAGTGTCATGACTCTCAGTGCAAGAATCCTGCTACACTTCAGGGGCAGGGGACATGTGCTCTGCTCTGTGTTGACCCAAAGCCCTGCAAGGAGCACACAGTGCAGAGCATTGGCAATGTCTGGAGTACGATGCGAAGTCCAGTCTGACACCTGATGTGGGCTTCATTCACCCACCTTCCGGTCTCTGATTCAGTACAACGTTTTGCACATGAATGTTTTCCATGCCCTCCTCAAGACTTGGGACTGTTGTCTAGTGGATGCAGGTCACTCTATGGGCTCCATGATGTCCCCACCAGAGGTATAGGCTGGGGTCTGACCCCCAGGACCTCAGAATGTGACTGTGAACATAGGACCTTACAGAGGTGGTGAAGTTAAATTGAGGTCTTTGCAGTGGCCTGTAGTCCAACGTGATGGGGGTTCTTATAAGAAGAGGAGCTCAGGACACACATGCACAAAGCGAGGACCATGTGACAACACTGGGAAAAGATGGCTATCTACATGCCAAGGAGAGACAACTCTGCCAAAATCTGGACCTTGTACTTCAGCCTCCAGGGCTTCAAGAAAATATAAGCCTGTTTTGAGAGTCCCCAACCTGTCATACCTTGTCACAGCAGCCCCAGGACCCTCATACAGCTCTGACCAGGGACTCGGTGACACACCTCCTTCCACCCTGACTCAACACAGAGTGGGATTCAGAGACCATGAAACAGGCTCAAGTCTCTCCGGGAGGAAGCATGGAAGTGAAGGAGGCGAGTCCTTCCAATCCTATAGGGAGCAGGAGGAGGAGCCAGGAAGCAAAACCACCTGTGGGCCAGCCGGCCAGCAGGACCCAGACTGTAGCATAGTGATGACACTGAAGGGTGTTCCCACCAGCCCTGGACTGACCTCCTCACCCTTCACCTCACAAGGCCACCCAGCTTGGATATTCCTGCCTCTCCATGCACACACATGCACTCGAGTTTGCGTACACACACACACACACACACACACACACAACACTTCAACAGAGATTCCGTGGGTTCCTGACACCAAGAGAAAAGCCCAGAGTGCTGTGGTGCTCCCTGAGATCCATATTTTCCATGTGCTGGCAGCTCAGCTTTCCTTTCTTTCATCCCTGAAACTCCGAGGGAATGTTCTAATATTCTCTGCCCCTCTACTTATGGGAAGCCCAGGGCGACCCCATGCTGTGTTTCAGAGGGAGCACAGCAGGTGTGATGCTGAGGTCCCCTGGAGTAGTTCATCTTCCAATAGTGGCCTGAGGGGAAAGAAGGGACCCTCAGCCAACCCACACTCACTCCTTATTAGGAGCTACATATGTGGGTGCCCTGAAATTCATATATCCTAGGCCCAGCCCCCGTGGGATGTCATTTTGAGGTGGAGACCTTGGGAAGTAATGAGACGTAGATTAGATCAAGAGGATGGGGCCTCCCAGATGGAATTGGTGCCCTTAGGAGAGGAAGGGACCCGAGCTCTTTCCCAGCCCTTTGAGGACACAGTGCATAGATGGCATCTATGAACCAGTAAGCAGAGCCTCACAGACCTTGATCTTGGACTTCCAGCCCCCAGAACAGTGAGAAATCAGTGTGTTGCTCACACATCCGAACTGTGGCGGCCTGTTGCAGCAGCCTGAGTTGACTGAGACCCCTCTCAGATGGGGCTTCATTGCAGCATTGCCTTGTTCTCTCCTGGAGGTGTAACAAAACATCTCCTTCGCCGTTTTGTCAATCCTCGTTGACCTGCTGTGGCTTTAGGCATGCACACATGGCTCCGGGGAAGAGGGACATTCTAGGCTTAAAGTCACCCCTTCCCTGGTCTTTAAAACAAAGGTGTCATTTCCACCCCATCTGACCAGGGAGGCTCTTTCCTCCCTTGCTGGCCAACCACCCTCACCTCCTGCCTTTTGGACTAATCTGGACTCTATGATGTCAGAGCCCTGAAGCCCCAGATAGGAGCCCCCATTCCCTTCCTTCTGTATTTAATATGCTTTTCTGTGGGCCTATGACTAAGTTATTTGGGGGAGGTTGGATTTAACAAATTATAGGGGAGAAAACATCTTAAATAACTCTGCCAGTGAGACCTAACATTGTCACTCTGTATAACCTGAGAGGAAGGATGTTGTAAGAAATCAGAAGGAACCAGAAGGTCCTATCTCCACCATCAAAAACTGCCCCAGATTTGGCAATATTTTATTACATATTATTGTCCATTTATTATCAGAAAGGGAGGAAAAACTCAAACGAAACATGCATCCCACCTTCATTTATCTGTCTGTGATCTTAAAAAGGCACCAGTCATCTTGTCCCCAGCAACACAGTGTCCCTTCCCAGCAGAAGGAACGTTTCCATCTGTGGTTTGCCTCTTATGTTTCTGGGTGTCCCCATTCATGACAACTAGCATCATGGAGTCTCAGGGGGAGCTGACGTCAGCCGCATTAGAATGCAGATGGTCTGGGCTCCTCCTTCCTCACCCTTCCTGGCCTAATTCCCACTGGCTTCTGGCCATGTCCTCCACTCTTCATTGCTGGCACCAGAACTTGGTCCTTGGTGAATGCTTGCCTTCTCCATGTCCAATGTCAATCCAATCTTTTTTCTTGAGGCACCCCCCGTGTTCCCTCAGAGCTTCAGACCCAATAGTAGAAGCTCCCACACTGTGGGCTTGCTGATTTCTGCATCTGTGGCTGGTTGGTAGACATAGATGCACTCTTGAAGGGGTTCTATCTCCTCCCCCCTCCCATGGGACACAGGCCCACCCGCAGAGGTGCCCTGAAACAGTGCAAACAGTTAGGATGGATGCAGGGTTGTTAATGCAGTCCTAGATGATGCCCCAAATAGATCCTCACCCCTGTTGCTCTCTACTGAGATCGAATAAACTTTGTTCACTCACAGTTGTTAGTTTGCAGCTGAACTAAAAGGATGGTTTTGGAGAACTCCAAGTTTGGTGACGTGGATATAGAAACAGCTAAGTATATCACCTTCGGTTATGAAAGAGGGGATTCTCTTGACAAACCCAGGGGACAGACCCACTGCCCAGGGCGGAGCAAAGCCCATGGATATCAATGCGACTGTCACTTCCCCACTGGGTGGCAGGCACTGAGCTCAGTGCACAGTAGAGCCCATTTGTTCCATGCCCTGTCAGTCGGGTGGAAGAGGTAGCATGGGGAAGGTACTCTGTCCTGTGTATGCACCGCAAATCCAGGAGCCAGGGGCATCTGCTTCATCTCCATCCTCCCCACTTGACTGTGAAGGCTGACAGGGGCTGCAGTTGGGATTGAGGAGAAGAGGGACCTCTACAGCAGCCACAGCCCCGGAGCTGTCACTGCTGGCCTGGTCTCCATGCTACCAGGACACTCTATTTCAGCTCACACACCCAGCCATTCTCTACAAATAAGGGAAGGAAGGAAGGTTTTTACAGGGTTTCACTCCTATGTTCTTGAGCTTCCCTATTTAAGAAGTGCAAGTGTGACTGGTTTTCCTGTCAAGCCTAACTCTTGTCTCCTTATGATTCAGATGCGTGTGAGCAGCGACACAAGGTACTCAGGGGAGATTCCGCACAGACACAGACGGAGACAGATGTAACAGGGAGACACGTATATCTATGCATTGCTGCGTGGCAGGTGACCTAGTGAGAGCCGCTCAAGGGAATCATGACTGCTTGGTCAGAGACTGATTTCCAAGAGAGACAAAACTGTGAGTGAGTCTGGGTTTGGTGACACAGGGCTCAGTATAAGCTTAGCATGAACAACTCCATGTTGGAACCACTTTGGGGCCCTTTGTCTGGTTTTGAGCAAGGTGGCATTCAGGAGAAAGGCAGGGCTAGGGGGGTAGCACATGAAGGCTTAGTGAGGAAAAGGCTTGAGGGCTGGATAAGGTGATGCGGGAGTAGGGGAGGGGTAAGAAGAGAAGTGAGGAGCGGGCCTGCAATGCACAACTTTCTCAACATTTAAAGAGACCAAGGGGGCAGCCTGGGTGACTCCATGGGTTGTTGTCTGACTCTTAATTTCAGCTCAGGTCATGATCCCAGGGATGTGGGATCAACCCCTGAGTCTGGCCCCACATTAAGCGTGAAGCCTGCTTAAGATTTTCGGGGCATCTGGTCAGCTCAGTCAATTAAGCATCCAACTCTTGATTTCGGCTCAGGTCATGATCTCACAGTTCATGGTTTGAATTCCCCTGTCAGTTTCTGTGTTGATACCATGGAGCCCGCTTCGGATTCTCTCTCCTCCTCCCTTTCGTGCTTGTTTTCTCTCTCTCTCTCTCAAAATAATAAAATAATAAACATTAAAAACACTTTCTCTCTCCCTCTCCTTCTGCCCCTCTCCCTTGCCTGCCCTTTCTCTCTCCTTCTCTCGCTATAAAATAAAATGAAAAATAAAATATTAAAGACAGCAAGGAGCAGAAGGAAGGTTCTGGGGTGTGAGACAGGCACTCCAGCAAAGCTGCAAGAATAAAGCTCTCTGGGAGCCGAGCCAAGAAAGCAAGCCGTCCTAAGTGGTTGAGGAGGACCATGAATAGATCGTTGGATTAGGAAATGCTGGCATCCTTGGCAACGGGGTGATGGGGACAAGGCAGGAGTGCAGTGGATTCAATTTCAGGAGAATCGTGGTTCCTGGGAACTGCAGAAAAAGAAGGGAGGGAAAAGACAGGAGAGTTTATAGCTCATGTGTGCCCATGGGAAAGGGGGAATTTGCTGATACAGGAGCAAGAGCAAGGGTATTGCCAGAATCCAATTCTCACTGTGGCCAGAGGATCAGGGAGCCAGTCCAACAGGGTGGTGTCCATTATGGGGAGAAACCCCAATGGTGACTGTAGCCAGAGTGAAATTGAGCCAGAGGCAGGGCACGGACCTCTTGGTATAGAAACAAAGTGTACCTGTTCTAGTTGATTTCATTTTCTCAGTGGATTAAGGGACAAAGGCATTGAGTGAGGGACAGGAGGGATGGAGGACAGTGGACTTCAGTGGGGAGGGATGGAGGGAGGCCAGGCAGCACTGAGCCTACTGAACCTTCTGGAAGAAAGGAAACAAGTCACATGTCTCTCGACCCCATAAGCATCTTTACCCTAGAGACACAAAACACAGTCTGGAAAGATCTTGAGGACAAAATATTTGAATCAGTGGGATTGAATATAAAGTCTTTCGGGGCATATCTCCACCAGGAGCCCTCAGAGGAAACAGAAAACAAGAGCAACAATTATTTGACCTAGGGAAAGAGTACCTAATCCTCTTTGGGTCTTAATAGCTGCCCATTCGTTCTGCATTCCTTCGTCTTTTCAAAAGTTTCGCAACATTAGCTTCAAAGTCAGGCATCTTTGTGTTCTGACTTCAGGGATTCCAGGTGAACCCTCACTAAGAGAGCCAAGCATCACAAACATTTCAAGACTCGCATTTGTACCAAATGGAAAGATCCCCTTGGTTAAAAGGGTCATTCGATTGCCAAGGAAACAGTAGCCTTGGACTTTCAGAATAAATAACATTTGGGTCACTGTTGGGAAGCATGCTTTTCCAGGAGCTCACGGTGCTCAACCAACCCCGGCTGGCTTGTCAGTGCAAAAAGGCAGGACTGGAAACCTTGTGTCTGTTTTGCAGATGGTAAAGGCATCATGCAAAAGGGCTGGTAGAATTCAAGGGCATGTGACTCCCCAGCAGCGCGGCATCAACTAGACATAATTGTCTGCTGTGGTGAGATTTCGAAGGAATAACAAACACACAATGAAATGTCTCTTTACTAGAATCCGATACTCAGCAGCCCTTGCAAACACACATTTCAGGGCTTTTTTTTCCTACCCAGGTAAGTATTTATATTTATAAAGTAATTCTATTTCCTTAGCCATCACAGTTCTGGTACACATTTCAGGATTTCCTTGCAGTGATATGCCGGCATCACAGAGGAAAATTGATCGCAATAGACTGGAAAGAATTAGATCCCCAATTTAAAAAGCAATTATTCTCTTTGACATCCCATTTGGCAGGAAGCCTGGAGACTGGGTCCTGGGCTGCAGTGAGAGAGTCCTGGTGAGCACAGGACAGAGCAGGGGAGAGGAAGGTCCTTTGGCCTGGGGACAGCCAGCTGTAACTTCAGATAAGTCTGTTGGGTCTACATCTGGGGCTCCAGTACCCATTCTGATCAAATATGGCAGTTCTTGAAAAGGGAAGTTTACACCACTAGGTGGGAAATCTCCAAACTTGCAAATACCATCAACTATTTCAATTCCTTTCCCATTCACTGTGTGGACCGAACTGAACACGTCTGCACTTGGGGTCTCCACTTTTCAAACCCCACGTTAGATCAATTAATTCCCACTCATAATGATCTTCAGTTTTTGTTGTTAGTGACATTTTGTTCTAAGCGCCAAATATCTGTGTAGGGGGCTGATGGCCATCCTCCTGTGGGGGGAGGGGGCTAGGGAGCCCCAAGTGTTGGCTTCACTGGTGAGGCTGGGCCATTGCATTATCTACCACATTGTCCCCTGTGCCAGGGGCGTGAGACTCATGCTCACAGCAAGTCTTTCCTTTCCCTGATGCTTTTCCTTCTGAAGCAGGCTCCAGCCTGCTTGAGCTATCAGCTCAAAGCCCTACATAAGGCTCAAACCCACAAACCATGAGATCATGACCTGAGCTGAAGTCTGGCACTTAACTGACTGAGCCACCCAGGCACCCCAAGACTATGTCTTTCTAAAGGCACTTCTGTACCCAGGCTCCCTTAAGCTTTATCTGATCCAAGCTCAGAAGGCCGAGGCAAGCCTGGGCACTGGGCCTCCATCCCCTGCCTCCTCCCTTCCTGGGGTCAACAGAATGCAGCACAGAGAATGAGGTGGGGGTTGGGGGGGCTGTATCCCAGAAAGCCTCAGGAAGAGGACCGACTTTGACTCAGACAGGATTCAGCAAGTCCCTGAAGGTGTTTCTCTTCAGAACCCAAGTCCCAAGCCAGACTCTCGCCGTCTCAATGCTGTGTTTGCACACTTATGCATGTGCTGGAGCCTGTTCACAGGGGACACACACTACGGGAATACACTCAGGTTCCAGTTTCCATTCTATCCCCTTAGGAGCACAGTCTTCTAGCCTGTCTATACAGAGTTCACCCTTTCCTTTCAATGAATAATTACTCTTAGGGGTCTTTGTCTTAACTCTCCAACAAAAAGTTAGCATGTCCAAAACCAGGTCCCTTGGCTATTTTGTTAGTGGTCTCCACTTTCCTGCTTGGTTGGTGTGGGTCAAGGGTTTTGGCCTCTCTCGGGCATCATAACTTCCATGGATGCTTTGATTAGGTCAGGCATCACCTTTTGGGATCCTGCAGTGTAATGTTACTGATCATGAGTCTACCCACTTCATTCATTTATTCATTCAATAGCCATTTAGTGTTTTCTCTATTACAGGCATGTGATGGGACAGTTCAGATTTCTCACTGTGTAACATCTTCTATGTGAACTAAGTAAAATGAATCAGTCAGTTGGGGGGCACCTGGGTGGCTCGGTTGAGTGTCTGACATCGGCTCAGGTCATAATCTCACAGTTTGGGAATTCAAGCCCCTCATCGGGCTCTCTGCTTTCAGCACAGAGCCTGCTTTGGATCCTCTGTCCCCCTCTCCCTCTACCCCTCCCCTGGCTTACACTCATACTCTCTCAAAAATAAACATTTCAAATGAGAAATAAAATGTTAAAAAAAATCAGTCAGTTGGATCAAATTGATTTCATTTTACTATAAAACCTTCTTGGATCAGGTCTTTATTTGGTTACTTCATTAAAGAAAAGAAAAAAGAAACAGATTATTTGAGAACCGCTAAAACATATTTTAAATCCAATCAGCTGGAGTTAACATTTCAAATAAGCACGTGACATATATACAGTGTTAGCTATTGTTAGTGGCCAATGAGGAGTGTCCACATGCAAGCACCCCAAGTCTCAACCTTGTTTCAAGTTCTGTGGGGCCAACTGATGTCTACTTCTCTACCCTTCTATATACTTGGGTGTTGTTTTCCCTTTTTAAAAAAAAATTCTCAATTTATTTTTGAGAGATAGCAAGACACAGAGCATGAGTGGGGTGTGGAAGCGAAAGAGGGAGACACAGAATCCAAAGCAGGCTCCAGGCTCTGAGCCATCAGCACAGAGCCCGATGCAAGGCTCAAACTCATGAACCACAAGATCATGACCTGAGTTGAGATCAGATGCTCAACCAACTGAGCCACCCAGGCACCCCTTGTATTGTTTGCCCTTTTAACATGTCTTGCAGTGAGCTTGTAAGCCCTTCTGAATCTACTTAACATCTAGTCTTAGTTTAATAAGTGTTTTGCCCCTGTTATCGCATAACAACCCTCTTCGGACCATGTATGACTTTGCTGCCTACATTTTTGAATTTTCCTTTTTAGCCCCTGTTCTGGTGTCTGGGTTCACACTCATCCTTAGACTCTTTTCTGTGTCTGTGTTCAGGGTCACCCTGTCGCCTTGTTTGTGGAGTGACTGACACTGTGGTAAAGAGCAAAGAGCCTGACGTTGATGCCTCACTCATAATTAGTTCCACCACCGAAAAACTGGCTGCATTTGTTCAAGTTACTCATTCTCTTGGGGCCTGCAGGACTCTGTGTGCTACAGTGTGTAAGAAGATGACATCATCGCACCTAGCCATGGACTTTCTCAGGACAAATCTAAGCTCTACATAAGCCAACGGAGTTACCTGCCATATCGAACATGGTGGCAGACATTCTCATGCAGTGACATTCACAGTTCACTCTGTGCCTGGTGGGAAATGCCATCGGCCCCCCTGCTTCAGGGTCTTCCCCAAGTCAGTGACGGACAGTGTCTCCAGCACAAACAGAATGTCCACATGTTCTCTCCCATTCTTTAATCAAAATCTTTCCTTGGCCAGAGGTGCAAAGGAAAGGACTCCCGTCACACCGCCCAAAGCCATCTCTTTGCTCTTGTTCCTGAGAACCAAGTATTGCAAAATGTTCCACACTGTTAAACTGCATTATGCTCATGGACTGGGGACTACAGGTGCACATTGGTTCTTATATATTCTGTCTCCACTTCCACACCTCACATTCATTCAGAAAGGATTCAACACAGCTTACAATGATGTCTATAACAAACATGAAAATACAGGTCAAAAATCAGGCACAAACAATAAGGCTGACAGGAGAGTAAGACAGTAGACAGACCGCGCAACTGTTCGTGTCTGACCCCAGTAGCCACTAGGAGCAGCCACGAATGCTTGGTTCTCGTCCTCTGGCAAACTCCTGGTGCTTCTCCAGCACAAGGAAGGACATAGCGATGATTCCCAGGGACTGTCAGATGGAAAACCTGACTGATGCTGACATTTTGAGAGAATTTCTTCTGTGAACTCTCAGGGGAGGCTGCCATGCAAAATAATTCATACCTCCTGCCCCTACTCTGGACCCATCACACATTTATTGATCATGGTCTTTCATTCTCTTATCTAAAAAATATGAAAATGAGAATAATGGAGTGAGTGAATTTTTTTCCTCTGGTTTCTTCATAATTCTTCTACCTCCTTTGACAAAATTACAGGTTTTAATCGGACAGTATTTTTTTAAATGTGTTTCCTGTGTGAGTCCACGTTCAAAGTCTAGATGACAAAGTATAGTTTGGCTTTTGATAAGAAGGTTTTCAGGATTTATGCTATATAAGTAAGATGTCCCCTCATTTTTAATGCACGCAACCTTTTTTCTCCTACGACACTGTAAAGAGAAAAATAATGAAACCAAAGAGATGAAATAGACACTCTAAGAAGCTCAATATTAAATTTGGTTCTATGCATATTTGGATCTTTCTGTATGTGAATTCTTTCAGAATTCTGCATTTCCGATGAATCAGTACTGTTCCCTGCCTCAAGTTCCCTGCCCTTCCTTTGCGGTACTCCACCCAAGTCCTTCAGAACATCTATCAGGTTTGCAGAAAACAGATAATAAGTTATCAAAGGAAATCGTTAGGCACGGATTATTAATACCTACCACTTTGAAACATTTCCTTCTCTCTGGGGCTGCTTACACCCCTTCATTTCTTAGCCCCCAGAGTTCAGTCAGCCCAGCAAGATGTGTACAAAGAAAATAAGCCTGAAAAAAGAAGTGTAAATCGCCTTCATTCTCAGTCTATTTGAGAATCTATATTCCAAAAAATAAGGAAAAGAAAGGAAAGGAAAGGAAAAGACAAGACACGACGAATCTTTTCTGAAGTTGTGTCAGAATACTGGCCTCCACGTGAACAGCCACAGCTCAGTGAGCACGTCAGCCACTGACACACACACTTCCCCCCAAGTGCCCTTCATACATTCAGACTTGCAATCCTTGTGGTCTAGGAGAAGATATTTTTGTTGAACAAGCGATTAAGTATTTCCAAGTGAAACACTTTTTGAAAACATAATGGTGAGGTTTTCAGTTTAAGGGACGGCCGTTTGGGGATTTCTGTGGTCCAGCAGTGACACCCAGTGGCCAAAGGCACTTACAGGTTACAGTAATGTCTCCTTTACCTTTACCTTTATCAATTAGTAGAGGGAACAGGAAGTTTCTTTGAGGACCAAGTGTTGAGAAAAAATCCATGGAAGAGAAGTAACAGAATGTGACGGGCCATGTTTGTGGATGTCTAGCTCAGCACTCACCACCCCAGCAAAATCCAGGGAAAGGAACCCGCAAGAATGATGCTTATGAGCAAGAGGCAGCTCAATGACAGGTCGTTAATGCTGACCACCACGGAGGTCACCGAGGCAAAGACAGGTTCCATTACACACACACTACTTCAGCCAATGACTCTGCAGCTTGGGCACAACCGTGGGCCCCAGGGGCCGGACATTTTTTTCTTCCATGACATCAGAACACATGGCATTGAATTTGAGGGAATATAAATAAGTATATGGGAAGATGTAAGAATATGCTTCCGGTCTCTATAGGATGTTAAACTAATATTGAAACACTTGGCATAGAGTATTTGCACGGTGATGTAAATTACAGCAAGTTGAAAATAAACTTTAGTGCCAGGAATGGTTCGTTCCTACTCTGAAAGAGGGTGGAGGTGTCAATATGGGGCAAAAGCTATCAGTGCTCCGGAAATCCTCAAAGGCTGCTGCTGTCTATTAGTAAGCCATTCTTTCTGAAGGAAGACGGTCCTCTGCCCGGAGTCAGGGACTCAGCTGTTTACCAAATCTTAGGATGTGCTGGCCTCACCACACCTCCCCTCAACTCTCAAAAGATGGTTTGTTTTGCAATTGATAAGAGACTGCAATGTAAAAGCCATTAAACTCAGACCCAGATAAAGTGGGTGTGAATGTGTGTTCTATGGCCCATTGATTACGTAGGTTTGGTTAGCTTCTGTAGACATTCTGAAACCTAGTTTCCTAAGTTCATATATATATATGTATATAAATGTGTGTTCATTTATTCTGAGAGAGCTCAAGATTGTGCACAAGAAGGGGAGGGGCAGAGAGAGAGGGAGAGAGAAAATCCCAAGCAGGCTCCAAACAGTCAGTGCAGAACCCAACAAGGGGCTTGAACTCACAAACTATGAGATCATGACCTGAGCTGAAACCAAGAGTTGTATGCTTAACCAACTGAGCCACCAAGACACCCCTAATGTATATTTTTAAATAATGACAATACTTCCCTGATAGCATAATGCTAAAACTGATGATGTAAGCACATTGAAAGTGTCCATTGTTTAAAATGGAATTATTTTTATTCTGACAGTGTCTTACAAAACTTTTCAAACACACAGAAAAGCTGGGTGCATTTCACAGTGAACACCCAGATACCCACCATCCAGATTCTACAATTAACATACTGTTGTCCTAGCTTTATCCCTTGCCTCTACATCTTTTGTTCCTCTACCCATTCATCAATCCATCTTATGATTTTTTGGTGCATTTAAAGTTCATTTCTATGGGTCATTAGTTGGAGTGCAGTATTTGTCTGTGGTCCTATGCTATTCTTTGGAATAAAGTTCACATACAATGAAAGGCACAAACCTAGAGTATGGTATCGATGGGTCCTAACAAATGCTCACACCCTGAACCTAAGACTCCCGTCATGATAGAGAACATTACCATCACCCTCATGGCGCATTCAGGTAAACTCCTGACCTGCACCCAAGATGCAATGGCTCTTCTGATCCTTTTCATCATGTAGTCTTGCCTCCATCTACAGCTGACCCAAAGGGACCCCATCTAAGTCACATGACTGGATTTCTTGCTTCAAGTAGACTCTTCCAACTAACCAGCAGTCCTAACCCCGCACTCACACATTCTTCATTATTGTTTGCATCTTGGTTTCTAAGTAGAGCTGCCAGGATGAGTGGAGGAGAAGACAGGCGCATGCGCATATTCATTCCAAGCCCCTCTCTGAAACTGAGCTTTACCTTAGGCTGAAGAGGCGTCTGCACTTGCAGTGAGAAGGGCCACCACCAGATGGCAGCAGTCTCCCATCGTGTTTCTCAGAGACCAGTTTTCCAGACAGTTCACAAAGTTCACTTTTTGTTAGGAGCAAGATGCTAACAACTGAAGAACATATATTTGGGGGTAGAATTTGTAAGTGGGTAAATTAGCTGGAAACAAAAAATCTGCAAACAGAAAGAGTTAGAGGTTCCCAGAAAAAGAAAGATAGACATAACTTTCTGGACATGAGAAAAATCCTTTTAAGCCCCAGTCACCTTCGGAAAGAGTGTAGGAACAGCCATCACCGGGCCAGGAAATGGCCTAATCCTATCAGGGACAATAAATATGTGGCAAAGCTCCCAGTGCTGATTCAAAAGCGAAGACTGACCAGTGGAAAGGGATGAAAAAAAATGTCTTCACCCAACCTTTCAAAAATAACCTGCCACATGGTGGGGAGAGGACGGCTGTGGGCACTTCTCCATCCTGGCCGTCAAATTCTAATGCAAATTGCCAAAGGGATGTGAAAGTCTGAGAAATCTGGACTAGAAAGTCAGGCGTGGGAGGATCCACATCCAAAAAAACACTGGAGAATATTCTGGAACAACCAGGAGAACCATTAGGAGAAGGTCCTTAAGGCCAATTCAATACCACTAGGTTTTTGTTGTTGCTGTTGTCGTTTTTAATGTTTGTTTATTTTTGAGAAAGAGAGAAAAGCATACCGGAAAAGGAGGAGGTGCAGAGAAAGAGAGAAACACAGAATCCCAAGCAGGCTCCAAGCTCCGAGCTGTTAGCACAGATCTCTACACAGGGCTTGAACTTATGGACTGGGAGATCATGACCTGAACCAAAGTCAGACACTTAACTGAGCCACCTGGGTGCCCCTAGGTTGTTTTTTTTTTTTAATGTTTATTTTTGAGAGAGAGAGAGACAGAGCACGAGTAGGGGAGGCACAGAGAGAGAGAGGGAGACACAAAATCCGAAGCAGGCTCCAGGCTCTGAGCTGTCAGCACAGAGCCTGAGGCAGGGCTTGAACTCACAAACCGTGAGATGATGACCTGAGCCAAGGTCGGACACTTACTTGACTGAGTCCCCCAGGCACCCAAAACTCGCCAGAGTTTTAAAGGAAGTTTGCAATGTCCTGAAACCAGGAAGGGGTCACATCAGTTACGAACTGCGTAAGAGCAGAGGAAAAGGCAGGAAGAACTTGAACACACAGAAGTCATGGAGCAGCAAAGGTTGGTGGGGTTTTAGAAGACCTTCCAGTAAATAGAGACACTTCACAGTGCAACCAGTGTCTTTTTCATTGTTCTCCATTGCATTCCTTTCATGAGATTTTCAGCACAAAGACGACAGCATGCGGGAGGTTTTGAGGAGGAAAGTCCCGGTACCTGACTGCGGCTAGAACGGATGGGTGCCTTGCAGAGCATGGGGCTTGTCGCACTTAGGGGGTGCACAACGATTCAGATATAATGTAATGTACATTACAGAACAATAGCGCACAGTAACGCTTCTAATTCCCAGATTCCAGTTGTTGAGCAGCGTGAGATCCAGTCCCACAAACCAGGGCTCCCACCTACAACCCAGGGGAAACTACACAGACAGTTCCTCTAGTTCTGAAGGGGACGGTTCCTGTGGTTGGAGTGTGCCTGGCCTCTCACCCTCCCATGCTTCCAACCCACATAAAGCCCACGTAACTTGACCCCAAGCCTAAACGCCCTACAGGGCTTCCTTTCATGGCAATGCCTCTGGCTTTGCCCCTGGGCGTGCTCCCCAGCCGCTGGGTGACCACAGGCCCACACTCCTGCCATCTCTGGGAGCTTCTCCAGCTCCTCTGTTCCTCTGCTGCAGACCCCCGATGCTTATGGAGAAAGTCCTCACTTGGTGATACTGCACTCCCTGTCCCTGTCACAGACAGCGCTTCGGACTCTGGGTCAACTCACTGAGGGCTCTTGGCTTCTCAGGAGGATTTATGGGTGGTTCATATTAATGCCAGACAACGACAGTTGTCCACAGTTACAGTGGTGATATGCATTTGTCTTATCCAATTCATCTATTGGAGTAAAAAAGTGTGACACCTTAAAGAATATCAGTAAAAAGTAGCAGAAGAGAGACTCAGATTGCCAGAAGCATGTAGAGAATATATGAATAACAGAAAGTCAGATAGGGGCACCTGGGGAGCTCAGGCGGCTAAGCCTCTAGCTCTTGATTTCAACTCCATTCAAAGCACCTTATTCGCGACGCCTGCGTGGCTCAGTTGGTTAAGTGTCTGACTTCGGCTCAGGTCATGGTCTCATGGTTCGTGGGTTCGAGCCCTGCGTTGGGCTCTGTGCTAACAGCTAACTCAGAGCATGGAGCCTGCTTCAGATTCTGTATCTCCCTCTCTCTCTGACCCTCCCCTGCTCGAGCTGTCTCTCTCTGTCTCTCAAAAATAAATAAAAAGCATAAAAAATTTTTTTAAAAAGCACCTTATTCATCCAAAGCTCTATGACAGGATCCCGGACCGCAGACACCCCAGCATGCCATGTGCATCCTTCTTTCACTGATGCATAAAAATCCTAACCATTGGCAACAAGGGATGAACTTACCTAACATGCTCACCAGTGTTACAAGGACTGATCCTGTAGGCTGACAAGAAACATACATTAAAGATCACCGTAGACCTTAATATATGGCAAGACCTTAAATAATCACTTGAACACAGAGAAAGTAGTACAAGACCTGTCTGCCTGCATCAGACACTCCACTCCACTCATTCCTCCCGAACGACTATCAGCAAACAGATTCAAGGGCACGCAAAGTAGCGCATCAGGTTTAGATCCGAAACCTGTGTTCACCTCTTCCTCAGCTACCGGAAATATTGTGGAAAATGTCTCTCACCGTGACTTTAATTGCAGCACATGGCAGTGTTCATTACTCAGAGAAGTTGCCTGGATTTACTGTTCTGTCCCAGGGAAGGGGTTTAACATCAGCCAAGAGCTCATTAACACACACAGTGTCATCTCGTTTACTGTGGTGCTCACAGCCCCGGGAGGGAGCGGAGCTGGCTCCTTCCTTCCAGATGAGGAAATTGAGCCTCAGAAGACTCCAAAACTTGCTGGGAGTGGTTCCTTCTTCTAGTGGCCCTGAGCCACTGCCCCCTCCCCATGCCCCACACAGACCTCGTGGGACATCTCTGATCCTCACAGCTAAGAAAGCCAAGCTGAGTGTGAACCCCACTTTTCTAAAATCTCACAGCCAGTATAAGTGTACTGAGCAGAAGTAGGACCCTGGACTCCAGATCCGATTCTTGTATTTGTTTCACGAGGTATTACTGTCCTTAAATATACCTTTTTCCAGTTCTTCCTTTCCATGTCGCAATTCTCATTTGCAAAATATTCTACAGTAAAACGTTGGTTTGCCAGCATAGTTCTTCCCAGAAACATGCTTGTCATCCAAAGCACTCGTATATCAAAGCAAACATCCCAATAAAAAAAAATGGAAACTCAGATGATTCCTTCCACAACCCAAAAACATTCTTATAAAAATGATTACAATACTGCAATATAATACAAAAGAATAAAGAAAACACAAAATATAAAGAAAAGTAAACAAATTAACCTGCACTTCCCTTTGAAAACCTTCGTGGCTGGTGTGAGGGAGATGAGAGAGAGGAGGGTTATAGTGTAGGACAACTTTCACTATCACTAACGGAATCCCTGCTATCTATCCCTGGCTCAGTTGAAACTTCTACTGCTGCATGGGGCCTGTTGTGTATGCTTGCATGGATGTTGATGACAGCACAGTATTAAATTTTTTTAATGTTTTATTTATTTTTGAGAGAAAGAGAGAGAGAGAGTGTGTGTGAGCAGGGGAAGGTCAGACAGAGGGGGAGACATGGAATCTAAAGCAGGCTCCAGGCTCTAAGCTAGCTGTCAGCACAGAGCCCGACACGGGGCTCGAACCCACGAACTGTGAGATCATGACCTGAGCCGAAGCCGGATGCTCAACAGACTGAGCCCCCCAGGCGCCCTGATAGTACAGTATGAATAAACTCTTGTCACATACGATATATAATGTAAGTGGCAATAAGGCAGCAGAGGAAAGGGTTTCTATCTGCAGGCAGCCTGACCTAGAATGAAGCAAAGCATTCCTAAGTTCACTCTTGGATATAAAGCAAAGGACTGTCCATAGGTCTTTGGAAGTGACAAAAAATACACTAGGACCAGTTTAGATACTTTCCAACGTTCTGAAAAATTACTGTGAGCCCTACCACGTTGCACTAGGAGGGTGGAGCCATGGGGCTGGGGGTGCAGATTCTGGCCATTAACACATTCTGTGTAGCACCTCTACTGGGTCTTTTCTTTCCCTCCATATCAGCTCTGCTTCATGTCATACACATCTGTCAGAATCTTTTTTCCTAGGCAAACAGTATCTTCTTAGATTCTTGTTTTCCCTCCAAGTTTCTGACTCACTTTTTCTCCATCACCACAGTGAATAATTCACTGGAAAATACCCTTAACAGTGCCTCCTTCAGTACACTCCTTAACCCTTGCCCATCTGGTCTCCATCCTCTTGACAGAAATCTCCACAGCTGTTGGTCTTTCAAGGGTCTTCAGGGACCTACAAGCATCACCCAGCCCTGACCTTCCCTGACCCTCCATCATATTGCCCAGCCTTCCCCAAAACACATGATATTTTCCTCTGTGCTCAATCCCTTCCTTTCTCTGTGACCGCTCTCTTCCGTCTCATTTCCTTTTTTCTTTGTCTCTTTGCTTTCATCCCTCCTCCACAGTTAAAGCTTGGATTTCAGACATACAAGGTTCAAGTCCAGGATCCTGCAGGATTTGTTTGACCTCAAGCAAGTTTCTGAAATTCTCTGAGCCTCTGTTTCTGTAAATAGGACAAGATAAGGGAACAGCTAATTATAAAGGCCTAAGTAAGAAAACAGGCAACATGCATAGTGGAGAGGAGGTGTCCTAAGAAGTTAATTTCCTGACCACCCATTCCATGTTCACCTCTAGATCCCGCAGAGATGCTGGCATAGAGAGCACTCTGTAAATATTTGTGAACGCACATAGGTCAGTAGTCACACACAGTGACTTCTGGCATGAAGACGAGGTCAGTTAAAACTAGACAATCGGAGGACTCCTAGAGGAGCCAAGCTTCTCGCCCACCAAATTCCATTCAGATTTCTCACCTAAAACCCCTCTTCCTCTGTACCCGCCTCCAACACTCCCAGACAGTGTCTGCAAACCCACTTGTTGACAGCCAGCGAAACCCACAGATGGCAGAGGTTAATTGAATTTTTAAAAAATAGTTCAGATCTGGAGGCCAGGACTAAAGAAAGAGCGTATTTTCGTCCTGCTTGCAAAAAACCAAAATTCTTTATTTTTCATGAATATCATGTTCTTGTGTAAATGGTATAAAACTGATAATATAATCATATTTGATTCAGAATTTGTACGTTGTTTTTCTTTGACACAGAGTTTATACTTCTGTGTTTTTTGTTTGTTTCAAAATTTTATTTAAATTCTAGTTAGTGAGCATATAGGGAATAATATTTGTTCCAGGAGTGGAATTTAGTGATTCATCACTTACGTACATCCCAAAAGGTACTCTCTTTAATGCCCATATCCCATCCAGCCCATCCCCCACCCACCTCCCTCCATCAACCCTTAGTTGGTTCTCTATACTTAAAGGGTCTTTTAAGATTTGTTTCCCTCTCTTTTTTTTTCTTCCTTCCCCTATATTCATCTGTTTTATTTCTTAGATTCCACATATGAGTGAAAGCATATGATATTTGTCTTTCTCTGATTTATTTGACTTACCACAATACACTCTACTTCCATCCACATTGTTGTAAATGGAAAGATTTCATTCTTTTTGATCACCAAGTAATATTCCATGGTGTGTGTGTGTGTGTGTGTGTGTGTGTGTGTGTGTGTATATATATATATATATATATATACCATCTCTTCTTTATCCTTCACCAACCATTGTACATTTGGGCTTTCTCCATGGTTTGGCCATTGTTGATAGCGCTGCCATAAACATTGGGGTGTGTGTGCCCCTTTGAATCAGCATTTTTGTATCCTTTGGACATACTTGTGTTTAAACCACTGAGTCGCCCTGATTTAGTTCCGGCTCACAGGACACTTTTAGAATTAAGGCAGCATCACAGACTTAGAAATCAGGACTATACTATTGTTCTTAATAGCAAAATGTGGAGGAAGAAATGACTCATTCCAGGATCCAAAACTCACGTTTATCAAATTCCAAAACTCGTTTAACAGTGCTTTTAACACAATGAAAAATGTGTTAATTTCCAATAAATGTCACTACTCTCCACTTAAACTGGCTCTCTTTAAAGTCCTTTTTAAGTTGTATTACTCAACAGAAGCGAAAGCACCCTGGGGCACTCATAAAAATCATTGGTAACAGCTTTATTGAAATATAATTCCCATATCATAAACTTCCTCATTTGAAGTGTGTCATTCAATGGCCTTTACTATCTTCACAGAAATGTGCAACCATCAACATAGTCTAATTTTAGAATATCTCATTCACCCAAGAATGAGACCCAATAGCATTCACTCCATGAATGGGTTGAATTGTGTCCCCCCCAGCCGCAAAATCATATGTGAGAGCCCTAACTCCCAGGACCCTAGAATGTGACCTTGTTGGACATTAGGGTGTTTGCAGTTGTAATTAATTAAATTAAGATGAGGTCATTGGGGTGGGCTCTCATCCAACTGATGGGTGTCCTCATACAAGGGGGAAATTTGGACACAGACATGCACAGGCACAGAGAAGACCACAGCCTTGTCCCTGGGTGCTGGGACAGAGGTGACTCCGTGGGGCTGTAGCTGCATGTGGCAGAGAATGCCAAGTCGGAGCCCCAGCCACACTGTGTCCAGGTGGGATGGGGCTAAGAGACCACCCTGCCTGCTCTTAAAAACCTTCCCCTTCCCCTAGCAACAGCAAGGTAACTAGAGGAATTACTTCTACTCAGGTGCAGTGAAACCTTGGATCACGAGGAACTTGCTCTGTGAGTGTTCCGTAAGATGAGCAAACATTTCGAATAAATTTTAACTTGATAAATGAGCCACGTCTTGCAATATGAGTCGTTTGTGATGCCAAACATCACATGATCACAACTGAGCCAATAGTTCTTGAAGTTCGCTTTGATATACAAGAGCTTTGGAGAGCAAGCATGTTTCTGGAAAGAATTATGCTGACAAACCAAGGTTTCATTGTACTCAAATTACTCAGACATCGTTCCGAGGACACATGGTATATTTGTGTTCACAGAGAGGTTAAAACAAATGGTCATATTATTGAAAAGATTTTGTTGAATTACTTATGATTCATTTACTACCGAATTCCAAAGAAATGGGAGATGGTTTACTTGTTCATTTGTCTCTGTTGCTTCTCCATTGGTCCATCGATTATTAACTTGGCTTGGTGGTCTGAAAACATTCGACCCTTCCCTCTCCCAGGGTCTGGAGCCACCCCTTCTGTTCCCATCAAGGAGCCCCAGTGTCTGCATGGCCCCCAATAGTTTTCATACTGAGGAGGCAGTTGGTTTTCCTCCTTAGGCCCTGGAGCTGGAAGACAATTAACCCAGGGGAAGGTGACCAGGGAAGGTTTGCTGTGCTGAGTACTTTACCTCCAAGACCCAGTTCTGGTGCCCAGGCCTGTGGTTTGCCAGAATGACCACCAGATGGAAGTGTCTGCTGCCAATTGTGTCTCATGTGTTCTCAGAAGTGCTTCACTTGCATAAAGTCACCCCACTGGAGCCGCAGAGAGAACACTGCTGGTCATCTCGGAGGAACTTGCTGGTGGTCGCCCCATTCCTGCAGGACAAGGTCGAAGCCTGGCCATTCACCCAGAGCTGGGTGAGCAATTTCATCTACCTTTCTTCACAAACTCCTTCTGGAGCTCTGTACTACTGGCCCCACTTTGCCCAGAGAGAACCTCTAGAAAGTGCTTGGACCCAGGTTCTGGCTGCCATGCAGGCTGCACATGGACCAGGACTGTGTCAGCCATGCAGGTAAGACTCACGGGCAAAGACTCACCCCAGCCTCACCTAGCCCTGCCTGTCTGCAACGCAGGACTCCAGCCCTACACTTCACTGGCTGGGGTCCCTCGGTGGGAGAGGGAAGGCGCGAATGTTCCCAGACCACCAAGCCAAGGTAATAATCGATGACAGACAGAGAAGCAACACACAGACAAAAGAATAAGTAAACCGTGAGGGGCTTCCCATCTTGTTGGAATTCGGTAGTAAATGAGTCACAAGTAATTCAACAAAAACTATTGAATAATAATGACCATTTGTTTTAACCTCTCCTTGGGAAGATGTCTGAGTACTCCCCACTCTGGCTGGCCCCAAAGTGTGGAAGCTGGTCATCAACCTGGTTATCTGTGCCTCCAGCTTCTATCCCCAACCCGGCTCCTGGCTGGCTCATTGTCTTTGTCAGACCTTCCAGCAATCTGCCTGTCCCCTCTGAGCACATTATTCCAAGTGCTGGAGGGAAGGAAGTCCCCTCTGGAGTTTGGCTGTGGCACTCACAGTTGGGGAAGGCAGTCTTGAGATTTCAACCCTCATCCCCTCTCCCTGTCACATATCAACCATGCCTCCTAGGCCTGTCCACACTTGAAACACTGCTCAAGAGCACCCTTGGCAAACCCGTGGTGGGAAGCTGAGTGGCATGTGCTGTGCCCACAGCAGGCATGAGTAGATACTCCCTGAGCAACTTCTCACCGGCCAGAGAGAGCTTCACAGTCCCCACCCCCAAGCCCAAGTGGCCAGTAGAATGCAGTAGGCTTTACAGGAACCCACACTGACCAGCACCCTTGGGCTAGGGCCACTTGCCTTCAATCCCAGGAGGACCCAGGCATACTGCACAACATCATGGTTTGAGTTTCAGACCACCACAATCAAGTGGGTATTGCAGTCGAGCTGGTCTAATGAATTTTTTGGCTTCCAGTTCATCTAAAGTGTGCACTGGCATTATTTTAAAGCGAACAATGATTACATCGTAATTAATAAATGCTTTATTGCTGGGACGCCTGGGTGGCTCAGTTAGTCAAGTGTTCGACTCTTGGTCTCAGCTCAGGTTATGAGCTCAACTTCGTCAGTTTGAGCTCCTCATTGGGCTCGCTCGCTCTCTCTCTCTCTCTCTCTGCCCTTCCCCCATTCTCACTGTCTCTGTCTCTCTCAAAATAAACTTAAAATTTTTTAAATAAATAAATCCTTTACTGCTAAGAAATGCTAAAGATCATCTGAGCTTTCTATGAGCTGTAACCACTGGTCACAGATCACCAAAATAACTATAATATAAGGAAAAAGTCTTGACTATTGTGGTAATTACCAAAATGTGACACAGAGACCCAAAACAAGCAAACAGTATTGGAAAAATGGCATGGACAGACTTGCTCAACAGAGGGTTGCCATAAAATTTTACTTTATAAAAAACCACAGTGTCCATGAGGCGCAATAAAGCAAAGCTTAATAAAACAAAGTATGCCTGTATATCTTTTTCTGTGATATGAAGTCAATTTCATTACCACTTAGAAAATGCTGCTTTTGTACAATGTGTTCCTAACGATGTCACCATCATAAAACATAGGCCAAGCATCTCTCCCCCAGCACGTCTTAATTGACCAGATTTGTAAACTCACTCCCTCTACTTAGACACATGGAAAGTAGGTCAGAGAAATCCCTAGAAATGACAAGCTGCTAGGTCAGGAAGTGCAGAGACGGGTCACCAGGTGTCTGCCACTGTGCTCTTTGAAAGGAACCCAGGACACAGACAAGGGTGTCTCCTCCTTGGACATCTCCCAGCTACTCTGCAGCCAAACCCCAGGTGACTGTTACTGCTTTCCTCTTTAGCTCCCAAATTTGGAATCCTACTCTCTGTAAATGCAAAAGTTCTGAAAGCCCACTTTATGTGAATGAAATTATACCACGTGATCCATTATGTTGGTTTAAAGCAAGGACATTTGACTCACTTATTGGGATTTGTCTTTCATCCCTGAATTAGTCACTGTTCAATAAGGCAATGGCTATAATCTTCATCTAGCTGTTCTTCCTTTTTTTTTTATTTATTTATTTTGACAGAGACAGAGAAAGTGTGAACGGGTGAGGGAGAGAGGAAGAGAGAGAGAGAGACAGAGAGACAGAGAGAGACAGAGAGAGACACAGAGAGAGAGAGAGACTCCCAAGAAAACTCCACACTGTCAGCTCAGAGCCCAACGCAGATCATGACCTGAGCTGATATCAGGAGTCAGACGCTTAACCAACTGAGCCACCCAGATGGCTCTTTAATTTTTTTAATGTTTATTTATTTATTTTGAGAGAGACATAACAAGTGGAGGAGGGGCAGAGAGAGAGGGAGGGAGAGAATCCCAAGGAGGCTCCCAGCTGTGAGCACAGAGCCTGATGCGGGGCTCAATCCCACAACCTGTGAGATCATGACCTGAGCTGAAATCAAGAGTCAGATGCTTAACCAACTAAGCCACCAGATACCCCTCTTCCTTTCCTTCTTTGCTTTTGACATGAACATTTCTAAACAGATACAAAAATTGAGAAAATCATAACATGAACCCCCATTGGCCATCACCCCATGTCAGCAACTCACAGCTAGGGTGAATCTTCTCTCCCATGTGTCCTCTATGTTTCAGATGATATCAAACTGTCCCCAGCATGGGGTTACTGCGTCCATGTCCATATTGCAGCATGTCTCTCTAACAGAGACATTCTCCTTAAAAGAAAATTATCACATCACCCTCCCCAAAATTAACACCAATTCATTCATGCCAGCCAGCCAATATCTGGGCAGCATTCAAATGTCCCTGAATGTGGCTTTTGTTTCTAGGTTTCCTTTTTGACTCAGCTCCTAAGAATGTCAGCACTTGCAGTTGGTTGATATAGCTCCTAAAGCTCTCTTTGCATTTGTCTTAACATGAATTTGTTGAAGGACCAGGGTCATCTCTGTGGTGCAGTTTCCACAAGCCTGCACGTTGCCAACCCCACATGTCCTGCATGGATGTCTATCATGTCCCCTGACTGTGCATTTTCTGGGTCTTCCTCTAATACAGGATTTTTTTTGATAAAAATATGCAGATGGTTTGTGTACTTCCCTCAAGTCTGACTGTCTCTCCTTTGGTGACGTTAATAGCCATTTAAAGATTAGGGCCCAGGGGCCCCTGGAAGGCTCAGATGGTTGTGTCCAACTTCAGCTCAAGTCACGATCTTGCAGTTCTTGACTTTGAGCCCCATATCTGGTTCATTAGTGTCAGCACAGAGCCCACATCAAATCTTCTATTTCCCTTTCTCTCTGCCCCTCTCCTGCTCCTGTTCTCTCCCTCTCTCTCTCTCTCAAAAAAACAAAACATTTTCAGAAAAGATTAGGGCCCAGACTTATTCATTCATAAGTAATTTCTTCTTAATTCTTAAATACTAAGAATTAATAATAGTAAGAAATGAATGTATTTAAATCCACTCTCCATGTTCCAAAAGGATCTGAGACAAAGAAAACTTTGAGGTACCCTCAGGAGCTCCACCAGCCAGCCTGCAACCCTGGGGTCGCCATTTTATCCCTAGAGACAGAAAGTACTAGCATCCAAGAAACTAGTTCTTGACCCTAACAGATTTTAGTTACTAAAATTTTTTCCCAAGTAGCAGGGTGTCTGTAGCTCTGCCCATGCTGGGATCTAAGGAACAAGGGTCGAGGTGGAGGTGAACACAGTGGAAACATCTATGTGTGGGGGACAAGAGGCAAATGGGGAGAAGCACAGTCAGCCTCTTAAGTGCAAGACACCTGGAAGAAAGAGGATGAGGCTGGAACACTAATCTTTGTGGGCAGGCAGCCCATGTAGATGAATGTTGTCAGAAGATAGGAGCTCTTCTTCCAGGACACCTGAGTGGAGACTTGGTGTTGTGTCTACTTGGGGAACGTAGGTAGCTTTCACAGCCCCACAGCCCTTGCTCCTCCCACGGTAGACCTAGATGTCCCAGGAGGCACTGGTTGGATTGCTTCAGCTCACTCAGTCATAGTCCACAGGTGGGATATGGATTTGCACCACACCCCACCATTGCAGACTCTGCCTTTCCAGTGGATTTTCCTGGGACTGGCCATAGCACCTCTTGCTTATCATATTCCAACTTCCCATCCCAAAGCCTACCTGCCCATGGTCAGGGCAGGCCACTGAAACCTGATTAGGATGTATTGTCTTAGAAGACTAAATAAAGCATAGAATGCAAGACAAATGGACTTTTATAAAAGGAAGCAACTGGAAATAAAAGGCTACAGTGTTAATTACCTACAGTTTTGAAAGACCATATGGAATGGTCCCTCTGCTTTAGCCTCCAACAAGTAGTAGGTAGATACAAGGAGAAGAGTTTCAGGCCATCACAGGCTATCCTGTGGCCTAATGCTGACTAGAATAATGATGGTGGTGGTGATGGCAAAGATGGTGGTGATGTTGATGATGGTGATGAGGATGACAATGGTAATGATAATGATGGTGGTGGTGGTGATGGTGATGGCAGGGGTGATGGTGGTGATGATGGTGATAATGACGGTGGTGGTGGTGGTGATGATGGTGATGATGATGGTGGTGGTGGTGGTGGTGGTGATTGTGATGGTGATGGTGATGATAAGGATGGTGATAATGACGGTAATGATGATGATGGTAGTGGTGGTGGTGGTGGTGGCGGTGATAGCAATAAGATTTACTGGGAAGTTACCATGTGTCAGGTACTGTTTTAAGTGCTTTAAATGTATTACTCACTTAATCCTCAGAGTAACTCACTTTCTGGTCCTAGGGGAACTCCTCTGGGCTCATTAATAAGATCAGGATCACAATCAGGATCTGAAGATGCAAAAAAGTGACAAGGATGTCATTATTTTTTAATGTTTATTCATTTATTTTGAGATAAAGAGAGAAAGCCTGAGTGGGGATGGGGGAACAGAGAGAGAGAGAGAAAGAAAGAATCCCAAGCAGGCTCTGAGCTGCCAGCACAGAGCCTGATTTGGGGCTCAAACTTCCAAACCCAGAGATCATGACCTGAGCCAAAATCAGGGTTGGACCCTTAACCAAATGAGCCACCCAGGTGTCCCTCAAAGCTGTCATTATTCAGTACGGTGTTTTGGTTGGAAGTGTTACAACCAACTACAACTAGTATTACAGCTAGTTAAACAGGAGTCAGGTGGTGCTGAGGGAGTTTCCCATTGTGTTATCATGACAGGCTATAAAAGAAGGGAGAAGGAGGAGGAGTGGGAGGAGGAGGGAGAGGGGAGGGAGAGGGGGAGAAGAAAGAAGTGATGAATACCAGGCAAAAAGTAAGCAGGGGAAGGGGGTTAGGAAAAGCAATTTAAAATATTCTAGTAAGAGAATGTCTGATAAGGCAACAGGACGAAAGAGCAGGATTAAACCCCATAACTACCAGAGGAAGAGCATCCCAAACATGAGACCACCCAGAGCAAAGGCAGTTGGGGAGAACTCTCCTGTCATCTTCATGGATGAACAAGAGCCCAAGTGGCCAAGCTGGGTCCCTGCAGTGGGTGTCAGCCATGTGCTAAAGTCCCTGTACCAGCCAGCCAAGACCCACTATTAAACGTTTTAGGAATCATGTGTGCAAGTTGACTTCACACTGATGGCTTGAAACTGGCCATAAGGGGAGAATGGAATTGACGATGGTACAAACCAGGGTGTTTTCGCCTCGGAAGCCAGTCCTTAAACAGCAGATGGCCAGGGACATTAGTAAGAGATATGATCAGAGAAAATAGCCAGTGGTCAGATCCTGGGGGCTAACAAGCCATTGCAGGGACATTGGTTTTTGTCCTGTCTTGGGCACGATTTGAGAGTAAAGAGGACATGACTAGATTTTTTTATCTTAAAAGGATCATTCTGCAGCCATGTGGGAAACAGACTTTCAGCAGATAAGACTGGAAGCAGACAGACCAGAAAGAAGATTCTGGCCAAGACTCAAGCAAGAGATGACATCATGTGTCCTGGGTCCACAGTGTTGAGTCAGAGATGTTGAGAACAGACTGATTCCAGTACACTTATTGCGGAAATAGGGACACCAGCGTAGGGTGCAGGATGTGGGAGAAAGGGACAGGTTGGGGAGATCTTGAAGATTGTAGCTAGTGCTACTCGCCAGGAAAGGTGGGGAACACTGTGGCAAGAGCAGGTTCACAGGGTAACCAGAAGTTCAAGATGGGCGTGGAGGTCTGCTTGGACTTGCAAAGTAGGCATTCGGACAAATAGTCTAGTCCTGTATTTCAGAAGAGAGTTTGCAGATGCGAGGTATTTTTATCTCAAGTGTGCATTCCCTTTATATGTATGAAACCACGGGACTTTTAATACAACTTAATATCAGTAAAGGCTTGGCTGGTTAAGTGTTTGCAATCGTTCATCACTAGAGGGCAATAAAAATTAATGTTTTCCTATTTAACAAGCTAAAAAGAGGATTAGAGCAAGGCTGGTAGAATTAGGAGTATTACGCTCATGAGTCAGGTCTTCTAACCCAGAATTGCTGCTCAGAGAAGGGTTGGATGCCCTTGGAATTTTGCATCGAGGATCGTTTATACCAGGCCAGTTAAGCAGGGCGATTTGCCCTTCATTCTTTCCTGAGGTTAGAGCCACTTTTATTGTATTTGCCCAAATGGTAGACAAAATAGTGTCTATGGTTTCTTTGGGAGTTAACGTGCATATTTGTCAATATTAAGGAGAATGTGGCCAAGCACACACTTTCATCCTCATCAAAAGGCAGGCTGAGGTCATGGTATTACTAAGGGGCTCACTTACTTGCCTTTGACTCTCTACCCACCTCATCGCAGTTTTCTAGAAGGAACTGGGGAGGGCAGAGATGAGATATAATGTTTCCCAAGAGGGCTATCAGCTCCGAGGTCACAATAAGGCAATGAATAACCAGGCAATGAATCAATAACACTGAAGGAAGATTAAACATGAGTGAGAAAAAGAAACAGTGATAAGGAGACTGTGGTTTCTTACATACAGGGAGCAGTGGGGGAGAAGTAAGGGGTGAGACTTATCTGGGCAAGATCCAGGACCAGGTACAAGTCCCCAGGAAGAAAGAATCCCACAAGGGCAGGCCACTCTGCTCCTGAGTCACTGTCTTCCAGCCAGTCCACTGTTACCTACATGCATCACTGACACTCAGGACCACCTCGGTCGGGGCTGGGTGAGGGGAAAGTCGGTTTCTCAGGATGACGGTTGGACACCAGCATGCTTTTCTCTGTAACCTGGGAGGAATGTTATCTTCATGACAAAAAAGGAAGCCACATGATGATTGAAACATTCCATCCAATCCATGGGTCTCTGTGCTCAGGACACAATACTTATACTTATATTCCCTATAAAAGATGCTAACATCAAAGGATTCATATAAAATACATAAAAACAGGGTTGCTTGGCTGGCTCAGTCAGTTAAGCATCTGACTCTAGGTTTCAGCTCAGTCAGGATCTCACAGTTTGTGAGTTCAAGCCCCACATCGGGCTCCACGCTGACAGTGTGAAGCCTGCTTAGGGTTCTCTCTCTCCCTCTGCTGTGCTCACTCTCTGTGCCTCTCTCAAAAAAAATAAATAAACTGAACAAAATAAAAATAAGGGGTGCCTGGGTGGCTCAGTTGGTTAAGCATCTAATTTCAACTCAGGTTATCATCTTATGGTTCATGAGTTCAAGCCCCACATCGGACTCTGTGCTGACAGCTCAGAGCTGGGAGTCTGCTTCAGATTCTGTCTCTCCCTCTCTCTCTGCCCCCCCTTGTGCTCTCTCCCTCTCTCTCTCTCAAAAATAAACAAACATTAAAAAATAATAAATAATAAATATTAATAAAATATATAAAAACATAAAATATGTGTTTCTATATATGTCTTTATTTTTCTCAAATACTCAAAAGGTCCTAGCAATACCATAAGACAGATACAATTTTCGTTTGCTTTTCCTGGAAGACTCAGAGACACACACCTCCCTGTGCTCCAGAAAAAACAAACTTTAGGCGTATGCTTGAATTTTTCTCTGACTCGGCATAGAAAAAGGTAAGATTACTTCCAGTAGAAAAAAGTACCATCAAAGTAGCGATGTGGTTTCTCCACCCAGGAAAATGCGGGAGAACAAAAGAAGCAGAAAAGCATTTATTTTTCACAGCTTAAAACACATGATAACAACAAACTAGTCTAATTATTTAACACTGGTTTTCTAGTAACAGAAAGTGTGTTTTCAAGTGAGATCTTGCCTAAAACCCCAGTGTATGAGTTCATAAAAGGGGGTGTGTTCTGACTGGAGGGGTGAGGGGGCTGAGCCCCTCAAGTTCAGCTGTCACCCAACATCCCACAGGGCTCTCTCTTGGAGGCTCCACTTTGCAAATGTTTTTGTCCCTTAGACACAATGTGAATATTTTTGCTAAAAACCAAACTTGCTTAATGGCCAAATTAATTTTCTTAACTTGAGTTTAATCTTGAAAAGCATACTTTTTATAATGTTTATTTATTTATTTTTGAAAGAGAGAGATAGAGAGCAAGCTGGGGAGAGCGAGAGAGAGAGAGGGAGAGAGAGAATCTCAAGCAGGCTCCGCACAGTCAGCACAGAGCCTGATGCGGGGTTCAAACTCATGAACCCTGAGATGCTGGCCTGAGTCAAAACCAAGAGTTGGATGCTTAACCTAGGATCTAGGTGCCCCAAGTATACATTTTTATAATCCAAATCATGAGGACCTGGGAGTGAGCCAGAAGGTCCATAACGAGACGGGAATGACGAAGCTTCTGTTTCATAGCCACGGCTCAGCCAACATATTTGCAAGTCAGCACCTAATAGTCAACTCCAGAATTCTGTTTCAATTCCTCATTTCCATTCTAAGCACAACTGCTAAGGTTACAAATGGACAATTCATTCTTCTTTCCTCCAACTTCTGAAATGCATTCACCCTCTGTGTCCTGTAATCCCACCAGCAGTGCTCAGGGCCCTTCGCTCAGTTGTTCATTCTGTGTACTTGGACTTCAGTGTTGGAACATGGCCCCCATCATGTCCCCCTCCTTACTTCCTGCTCTCACCAGAATGAGGTCCACACTCACTGGTCCGTGGGCCAAGCTGTCGGTCACATTGCCCAGCCACTCTGCTGTCTCACTGGGTGGCCTCCTGTTTATTTAGCCACGGCAGCACTGGTAGGTGGTCGTCGATCGCACCAAGCAAAGGCAAGGGCATTTTAAGGTGGGGCTGAACCACGAGAAGAGTTCTTTTAGCCATCCAAGGATGCAGGAAGGGACATGGAGCTCTGAATCATTTCCAAGGGGTCCAGAGTCACTGGGGAAAAGAACACAGGGATCCAACTCCAAGGGCCATGGATGGAAACAGAAAGAAGGAATGAAGTCAGATGCCAGGACAGTGGGAGCAGAGTGGGTCTCTGTGGGGCTGAGGATCCGACTGAGGGGTTTTTGCCTATAACAGGATGTGGGAGGTGCTAATAATAGAACCTAGGAGCCTAGATAGAATTCAACCACTGTAGGAGAGACATGGGGTCCTGAAAAAACCATGTGACATGAAAGCCAAAAGGTGTCCATGCATCACAGTGATGGATAGCAGTGACCTTAAGGGCCATCTCAAAATGCCCAGCACCCAGGAGACAGAGCTGTCCAAATACACCTCATCACTCACCTCTATGATTTTACTCACATTGTCTTCTAATCTCAGACCTCCCTTCCTACCAGCTTCCCATAAGCTACCTCACTGTCAAGACCCAAATAAAATCCCACAGCTTTGACAAGATCACATCTACCAAGTAGGAACTTCTCACGTGTCACAAACCAGAGATGTATAATACACGTTACATCACACTACTGCTTTTGAAGACAGGTTATATTTTATATAAGGACGGAATGGTTCAGGATCACCCCTGGATCTAAGATAGAGCTCAGATTTAAGGGTTATCAACCCAAACGTGAAAACCACACTCACGGTCAAGCAGTCCTTAGAAAGTATGTATGGAGGGTGAACAGGGCCAAAGACGGCGATCTGGGGCTCCTGTGAATCAAACACCAGCCAAGAAAGGAATGAAGAAGTGGTCAGGGGTAGGGATATTGGGAAACTGGCTTTGTGGATGGCAGCGAGGGGAGGAGCATCATCAGTGTCCGAGGACAAGTGAGGGTATAAAATGGAAACAAAAGACCATTGGGCCCCCTGCATTCCAGTTTGTGTTCATGTGTGCAGTCTCAGTAAGACAGAGGGCTGGAGGAAGGAAGGACACACAGAAATATGGAGTCAGGATCTAGGAAGCACAAGTTAAAGGAGCTGGACAATACAAGGGAGGAGCTCAGAGGATAGACATTCAGTCTGCTGAGTATGATTCTGGAAAAGACAATGACTCTCATCCATGACACAAATGCATAGCCATTTGCATGCCACCTCTCGAACCCACCTTGCCACCACGTAGCACCTTGTCTATTCGGGAGCTTAACCTCAGCTTTCCAAGTAGAAACTCAACCTCTTCTGTGAGCCCAGCACTGAGGTGACCAAGGACAGTGATTCACATTAACTGAATTCACAAGAGCCAGATGTAGAAATCAGAATATCCACTGATTCAATTATAATCAGTATGAGTCACCAGGGCAGTGCAATTAAAACCCCAGTGAGACTCCTCTATAAATGTATCAGAACGGTGAAATTAAAAGAAAAAAAAACTATGGTTTATTTATTATTTTTGAGAAAGAGAGAGACAGAACATAAATGGGGGAGGAGCGGAGAGAGAGGGAGACACAGAATATAAAGCAGTCTCCAGGCTCTGAGCCATCAGCACAGAGCCTGGTGCAAGGCTCGAATCCACGAACCATGAAATCATGATCTGAGCCATAATTGGACACTTAAACAACTGAGCCATCCAGGTGCCCCAGAATGGCTAAAATTTAAAATAATGACACTGCCAAGTACAGCGACAGTATGGATCCCCTGGGTCTCTCATAATCTGCTGGTGGGGATGTGAATTGGAACAGCCACAGTGGATCCACAGGCAGATTTCTACAGCTGAATGTTTGCCAAGTCTATGGTCCAGTGATTTTACTCCCAAATGTAACACTAAGAGGAATGAACTCTTGGGTCCGTAAAAACACACGTACTAGAGTGTGCATAGCAGCTTCATTGGTAATAGCCGAACACGAAAATCAATGCAATTGTGAATCAAGAATAAATTAGATAAATAAATGAGGATGTAATCAGACAACAGAACAGCACAGAGCAATACAAAGTACAAAGGCTACTTGCTGTATGCAACTCTGTGGATGATGCATATGACTTCACAGATGAATCTCCCTGTGAACAGAAGTCACATAAGGGACACCTGGGGGCTCAGTTGGTTGAGTACCTGAGTTTTGATTTTGGCTCAAGTCATGATTCCAGGGTCATGGGATCGAGCCCTGTTTCAGACTCCATGCTGAGCACAGAGGGATTCTCTCTCTCTCTCCCTCTTCCCCTCTTACACTATCTGTCTCTAAAATTAAAAGGAAGGAAGGAAGGAAGGAAGGAAGGAAGGAAGGAAGGAAGGAAGGAAGGAAGGAAGGAAGGAAGGAAAGAAGGAAGGAAAGAAGGAAGGAAAGAAGGAAGGAAGGAAGGAAGGAAGGAAGGAAGGAAGGAAGGAAGGAAGGAAGGAAGGAAGGAAGGAAGGAAGGAAGGAAAGAAGGATAAATACACAGTGTTTCCTCTGGTGTAATGAAAGAGACGAGTGGGGAGCTTTCCAGAGTACCAGAAATGTGTCTGGTCTACATTTTGCCCAGTGTGGTGGTAACATAGGTGCATGTGTTTATAAAAACTTGTGAGGAACTTTTAAGAACTGTGTGCTTGTTGGAGCACGTGGATAGCTCAGTTAGTTGAGTGTTCGATTTCCACTCAGGTCATGATCTCATGGTCATGAGTTGGAGCCCTGCATTGGGCTTAGAGCCTGGGGCTGCTTAAGATTCTGTGTCTCCCTCTCTCTCTGCCCTTCCTTGCTCACACTCTGTCTGTCTCTATCTCTGTCTCTGTCTCTCTCTGTCTCTCTCTCTCAAAGATAAATGTTTAAAAAATTTTTAAAGTAGGAAACAACAGCAAAATAGTGCTTTGAAAGCTCACTCTGGCTCTCTCCTTCCCCCTAGACTTCTTTGTTTTCTCATGACTAAATCCCTTGTGGTAGCATGGAGGCTCATATTTGTGACTCAAATACAATTTGTTTTAATTTTTATAAATGTGATACATTTGGGAAACCTTGTAAACAACGTTTTCATTCAACTAGGGAATCCTGGATTTTTGCCCAAAAGGGGTGAGCTTGAAAATGAACAATGGTAAAGTGGAGCTAATGAAGGTGACTGATACAGGCTGTCATTGTCAAACCTCTCCAACCGAGGGAAACCTGTCTGGCAGGTAAAGTGCAGGAACTTGGACGGCAAAGCCTCCCAGGCTGCCAGTTTTGGGCCGGTACAGAAAATAGTTATGGAACACAGTCAAGGCAGAACAAAATCCAAAGTAAATTTTCCAGCATGCTGTAGAAACAGAATCTCATCCTATGACACAGTGTCTGTCACCCAATAGGCTGGGAAAGGTCGCTAGCTGAACTGAACTAAACCGCTATCACATGTAACAGCTCCTTCTGAAATGTATCTTCAATTTTTATCCTATGCATTTTATTTTTCACATTCTGATGATAAAAACCCAGTGAGCACATCATCCAGCCCACTCAGGGATGCCAGGGACACTGCCTTACACAGCGGGGAGGTAGGGTTAGCAGATAGGTCTCATGTCACTGGACTCACATTAAGAGATGCGTGAGCATCCTGTCGGTACTGGCTGCAAAAAGAGGGCCACTTTCAGGTTCCCAGGCAAAGCATCACATGAGAGAGTAAGCGGGTCTCCAGGAGCAGTGTGGGTAAGAGGGCCACCACTGGTACATCCTGGAAGTGCAGACAGGATTAGCCAAGAATCAGGTGGATGGATTCAGATGAAGGAAGTGGATGGGCCTTTGTGTGTGGTGGGGACAGATTTCTTTCCCATCTCATCTCAGGACAGGGTCTTATCATCAGCCCTTGCGTGGAAGTTTCTGCATTTGCATAAGCCCAATACTGATTTGTTTAAAGACCATGATTCTCAGGGCACCTGCGTGGCTCCACTGAGTACATTAAGCATCCAATTTCAATTCAAATCATGATCTCAGAACTTGTGGGTTCGAGTCCCATGTCAGGCTCTGTGCTGACAGCTCAGAGCCTGGAGCCTGCTTTGGATTCTGTGTCTCCCGCTCTGTCTGTCCCTCTCCCACTCACACTCTGTCTCACTAAAAAATAAACATTTTTAAAAAAGAAGAAGAAAATGATTCTTGTTAACCAAACTCACAAGAGGGTGATGTAGTAACCAGACATCAATGTTTTAAATTATGATGAGGTGTATCAGTGCCAAGAAGAGATATTAGTCATAACCAATAGGAAGCATCTTTGCTCTTGATGAAAGACTACATGGGAAGCAGATCCTAGGCAGAAAAATGAAATCAGAAGCAGTTGTCAGTCTGAAGGCAAAGGCTATGGAGCTGAGGCCACGATTTCTCCTGGGGATCCTGAGCCCGCTGATTGGGACCCTGCCTCCTCCAAATAGTTGGAGAAGTCAGACCAAGTTGGACCCATGGCATCCTTTTTCTAGACTCTACGAAGTGCGTGACTGCTACTTCTCTTAAGTCTTTCTGCAGAGATGTAAGACCCAGATTCTTAGACACTCAGTGAAGTGTCCATTCTTTAGGGCAATTTCTGTGGACACTTGGGCTCACCCATTATGTGTCAGTTTTATTTGCTGACCTATCAGGACTGAACCTGACAGTTCTCAGGGGTTCCTCACAGGGTAGAAGTACTCTGTATACTGCCCACAATTCTGGGTTAGCCTGATACCAACTAGCTGTGTGACCTTGGGCAGGTCCATTCACCTTTTTGGAACCAAAGCTATGGAGTCCCTAAAATTGTAGCAAATACAGGGCAGCATTTGGACACAGGCTTTTTGAGGTTACCTCCAAACTGTAATCAAAGTGTTCAAGGAGAGGTGGGCCTGACCCTCGGGCATCCATGCACTGCAGAGCTAAGATTGGCAGAGACCCCAGAGTTGTGGCCGATCACCTTCTGGGCAGGATTCCCTGTGAGCTTTCTGCTCTGACTTTCTTTATGGGTCAGCAAAATGGTCAGTGAAGAAATACAGTTCTTGTCATACGACTGTTCCTTAGATAAGTTTGGTGATCTACAGTCTACCAAACTTTGCTTCTTCATAACAATTATGTAAGACGTTCATTATTTGTTGACCCATTCTATCGACTGGGAAAAAGGAGCCTCAAAGGTGCTGAGTAATGTGCCCCAATTTCCATCACTGATAATTATAAGCCGTGTGTCTAACTTCAAACACAGTGCTGCCGGCAGTAAACACAGTATCTGCCCGTTGGCTGTATTTGCTTTACCGCAGATGACAGGCGACTGCAGTGCAATTCACTCATGTCACCGTGTGCTTTAAATCGGTGTCACTGGGACACATTGCAGGCAAATTTAAGCACGAGAAGATATAAAATACAGCTTAGCGTACAGACCCCCAAGTGTAACTCAGAACTGGGGCCGCTCCACCCTCCGGAGAGATCAGCTCACAGAACAAGGAATTACTGCAAAGGTCCCTGAGTACCCGAAGTTTCCGGAAGGGAAAGGATGTCCAGGCAAACTTGACACCAGGGATCCCATACGTTCTTCCTCAGGGATTGAAACTCAACACCTGCCTTCACAGCGCACACCCCGCTATCCCCTGCCATGTTTGGAAGGTGCTATCAGAGCTCAGACCTGAAATGTGAGCAGCCCTGCCAGCGCACAGACTTGTATTGTGTGTCACGGGAACATCAGATCCTCCAGGAGACACGTGGAGGGCATATGGGCTCACTGTTCTGTGTGGCTCCACATGAATCTCTGACCTGCAGGCCATTGGCCTGATGGTGAGCTGGTGGCCACACCTGTGACCGTCAGTGTGCTAACAGTGAAGTGTGCCCAGCAGCTCCAGCTGAATCAAGAAGCGTGACAGGGAATGTTGATCTCTCTTGCCTCTTCCTATCGGTGTAAGCCCACTGGTTAATTAATAGCCACAGCCATCCAACCAAATCTATCCCTCTTTTCTTTGGAAACGTGCCTAAATCGCACATGAGTAAGAAGAATGGCGTTTAATTACTATATCTTGGAGCAGAGAAGCCAGAGATCCTCTGTCCCGTTATCTTCTCCAATTCCTTTCCAGCCAAAGGGAGAGAATTACGTTGTTCCCAAACATATGTCGACAATAAAAACTGGCTTTAAAAATTCATAATGGACGGGCACCTGGGTGGCTCAGTCGGTTGAAAGTCTGACTTCAGCTTAGGTCATGATCTCATAGTTCATGGGTTGCAGCCTCACAGTCCTTGGGTTGCAGCCTGTTTTATATTCTGGGTCTCCGTCTCTCTCTCTGCCCCTCCCCCACTCATACATGTGCACACACTCGCTCTCTCTTTCTCAAAAATAAATAAATAAGAATTTTTTTTTAATTCATAATGGAGCTGCCTGGCTGGCTCAGTCAGTAGAACATGTGACTATTCATCTCAGGGTCATGAGTCCAAGCCCCATGTTGGGCCCAGAGCTCACATTTTAAAAAGTTATGAAAACTGAATATGGAGCAGCAATAACTGCTGTAATGTAACACATTTTCCTCACACTCTGCATTTGAAGAGAATATGTAAGCACAACACCCCCATGGGTAGTCATCCTAATGCATAATTCCTTATTATGTAATGGGAAGTGATTGCCCAAATCAGGAATTAGTGAGGTCGGTCACGGGAAGATGTCCCCACCAAAGTGTAAGGAGCCAAGGACAGAAGCTGTGGGTGGAGATCACAATGGTCATTTGTGTGACCTTTGCCCTTGTCACCTGCTACTTTCAAGATCAAATATTTGCCTATTTTTTCAGTGATTGATATTCTCAGGAAAATATCTTACTCATAGTAATTTATGTAAAGGAGTCCAAAGAGTACATATATTCCAACCCAGTCTTCATCATAACTATTTTTTAATTACGCTGGCCATCTAGAGCCTTTGCATATGATTGACAAGCTCAGGAAGTAAGCCAAAGTCTGCCTCTGATGTTGTCCATAAAACAAGGATTCTCTCTCTCTCTTTTTTTTTTTCAGTATTTTTCATTGCTGATTCCTTCATTCACCAACATAATCATCCACATAAACAATTTGTGTAATTCCTAGGGTGGCCCATGACTCTCAGTTTTACTAGCTCGTTGTACAGACGCCATCTGCAACCACGTGAGGGCTTCACCCAGGTGTCCAGCTGATGGGAGCCATTGACCCATGCCCCCACTTTTCATGAGGTGACTATTTGGGGCACAGACCCACCTGGGATGTTATACTCAAGTGTGCAATCTTTTAAAATTAATTTATACTTTTTGTTTCTTGAACATTTATTTATTTTTGAGAGAGAGACAGAGTATGAGCAGGGAAGGAGCAGAGAAAGAGAGGGAGACATAGAATCCAAAGCAGGCTCCGGGATCCAAGCTGTCAGCCCAGACCCCAACACAGGGCTCAAAATCATGGACCACCAGATCATGACCTGAGCTAAAGTCAGACGCGTACTGAATGAGCCATCCAAGGCGCCCTTTAAGATTAATATTTTTAAGGTTTTTAAATTTATTTTGAGAAAGAAGGCACAAACGAGCATACATGGGGGAGGGGCAGAGAAAAAAGGGAGAGAGAGAGAAACCCAAGCAGACCCTGAGCTGTCATTACAGAGCCCAATGTGGGGCTCGAATTCACAAACCATGAGATCATGACCTGAGCTGAAACCAAGAGTCAGACACTTAACCAACTCAGTCACCCAAATGCCCCAAGATTAATATTTTATAACATTATTAATTTGGGCATTCTGTATTATTGACTGAATAGTGCCAATTACACTCTCATTTTCTGACATGTAATGGAAACACTATGTGAAAGATCAAATGAATAATCTTTAAATGATGGAACAATAGATGAATGGATCAATCATGTTGTTTCCTCTAGCTGATCATTTGAAAATATCTCTTTAATATGTTCACCCTCTTGGTTTCACACTGAGAAGCAAAGAAGGCTGAATCTATGTTGGGATTTTCAAGTAATTTATTAAATCACTTATTAATTTTGTAAAAAAATGATATTTATGCAAGATACATATGTATATCAAGCAATACCATAACTTTCTCAAGTTTAAAATCACCAAAAATCCCTTCGCCAGAAGTGAGCACTCTCCACATGTTGTTGAATTGTTTTAATATCTATGGGTGCGTGCGTGTGTGTGTGTGTGTGTGTTTTGCATGTAAGTATGTATATGTACACAAACATACACAAAAGGACCGTGTCCTTCCAAGTTATACAAGAGGCATAATGGATGTATCTAAAGTAATTCAATGGAATAATTCCGTGTGCAAAAATGCTTTGTTAAAAGTGCAAGACACCTGAGCAGTGGTCATAGGTCAATGCTACCACATTATTTCAGCTTGGGTTCTAATGACATGTGCAAATTCTCTAATGGAAGTTCGTTGGTGAGGCCATAAAAATATAATCCAACCATCCCACTCAGCTGCTGCTCGTCAAAGTTGGCTGGAAGTTATATTGGATATTAAATATGCATCCAAGCACAGACGTTAAACTTCAGAGCCATCACCTAATATTCTTTAGAAATTTCCAAGCGGCATACCTATACCTGACCAGTATTGAAGGGTAGAAAACCCCAGCCATTTCACGGTGGATGAAAATGTCCACATCAGGCTCCAAAGATCACTTTGTTTCCCTAGTACTGATACTTTGGTGCCAGAAAGCTTCCTTTTAGATGTCTGAGCAGCCTAAATCCTACAGCAAGGTTTCCTGATATCTTTTTTTTTTTTTTTTAAGTTTTTCTTTCCTTTCGTCCGGTGGTAGGAGCACATTGTTTCTATTTTTGCTGTTTTCAGTGGCATCTGTACTGGAGAGGGGATTTGGCACGTTTTTGCTGGTTGGATGCTCGCAGCCCTTCAATTCAGAAGGGGAAGGAAGCAGTCTGGCAGAGGGGGTGGAAAGCAGTGGGGAAAGGGAAATGACCCAAGGGTCCTTTGTCAGCCTCCTGAGAGTTGACGCCTTTTCGCATTTTCACCTGAGTTGATAGCAACTTTGGGAATCGCCTTTACCTTGTGCAACACATCAAAGAGAATGTTTGAGGTGGACAGCTGAGCTCGCTGCCCACAGGAGCTGCCCGACCCCCTGGCTGTCCCCCACCCCTCGAAAGAGCACTCTTCTCCCTTGAGCCAGAGCCTATCCAATCCATGAACTTCATGGGAGACGGTAACCAGCTTGCAGACTGTGGAGTCCACCGGGCCATCCACACCCGTCAGATGGCAGGGTACCTGAAAACAAAAGGCTTTTGTGGATCGGTCGGCATCTGTGAAATACCCCTGCAGCTGCTGTCCACATTCTATTTGTTTCCCTTTCATTGAAAATAGGAGAAAAGGGGACACTCAGATGTTATCACACAACCAAGGAAAGGGTTTTTCTTTTCAGGGCAGGGGGACGGGGTCTCCACAGTCAGCCACAGCAGGACACATCGCCGGAATGGCCAGCGCATCACGGTGGCCGGGGAAGCTCATCCCTCTGGTTCGTTCTGCCAGAGGAGTCTGCCTGACATTGACAGCAGCCCACTCCTCGCCCTGCTGATGGGAGACAGGAGGCTCAACATCGTATCATGTTATGCCATCTGGTCTCACGATGACAGCTAATTAAAAACTCCAACATTGAGCATTGCTGTTTAGGGAAGGACAAAAGAAACACTTAGCTGCTCGTTCGATGATTTCTCAGAGTCTGAGAAAATATTTGCATTCTACGCTGGCACCAATGGTTAATAACCATTTGTTTTCCTGCTCCTGGATTGCTCCTTTCTGGGAGTTCACACTTTCCAAAGTAACAATCAGAGAGCTGACAAGTCACAACGCAACCAAATAAAATACACACAAATGCCTAAGATCTTAGGGTACAGTCTCCCTGTCATGTAAGAACACATTAGTGCCTTGTCATAAAAAATCGGAATTTATCAGGACGCCTGGGTGGCTCAGTCTGTTGAGTGTCCGGCTTTGGCTCAGGTCATGATCTCACGGTTTGTGGGTTTGAGCCCTGCGTCGGGCTCTGTGCTGACAGCTAGTTCGGAGCCTGGAGCCTGCTTCGGCTGTGTCTGTGTCTCCCTCTCTCTCTGACCCTCCCCTGCTTGTACTGTCTCTCAAAAATAAATAAAAAATATTAAAAAAAATTTTTTAATTGAAATTTATCTGCATTTCAGAAGTCTTTATGGGAGAAACTTCATTACTCACATTAGCAATCTTGACGGTTAGGAAATCAGTTGTTCCACTCTGGAAATTCTGGGTCAGAGCTCTTCTGCTCTTTGAGCTAACCGAATCCAGTTTGTTAATTATTTTTGGTAGTTTTCTCCTAGCTCATTCATAGACTAACAAGGGCTTTAGTCTACAAAGAGACCAGGAGGGCTCTAAAAGGGTAAACTTTGTGGTATGTGAATCATAGCTCAATAAAAGGGTACACGAGACCCCAGCCTATACACACACCTTATTTATGTAAATATGTACGTATTTATTTACTTCTTGGCTTCCTGTTTGTTTAGCCTTCAAAGGAAGTATGACGAGCATGTCAGGACTTTTGACCTTCTTCCGTCTCCAAATGCAAGATTTTGGGTTCTCTTACAAGTCCTAATTCCCATCTATAACTTTTTCTACTTTACAGGCAGCTCTGCACATTCTCTGTTTACAGTTTACTTTGTATTTCTAATGGCATTTACTTTACATGACTTTACGTAATTCATTTATTTACATCTGCTTGCTCTTGCTATTTATTTTCTGCGGAATCACAAAACCATGCGGTCCTGTTCAGCACCCCTCTGTTCTGTGACAGTTCACAGAGGGGCGACCCAGTCTTTGCTCCTCCCAGACTAATTTCGGGATGATCCTTTCTTGGGTCAAGTCATCCACACCTTGTCCCACCTCTCTCTCTTCAACCCAATGGCTTCCCCAAGCTCTGAGCCTCCTACAGCTGTGAGAAATTACCATATCGGCTGTGCCTGGGTAGCTTAGTCAGTCGAGCGTCCAGTTCTTGATTTCAGCTCAGGGGATGATCCCAGGGTCATGAGATCGAGCCCTGAGTTGAGCTCTGTGGTGAGCTCGGAGCCTGCTTCAGATTCTCTCCCTCTCTCTCTCTCTCTCTCTCTCTCTCTATCTCCCTCTATCCCTCCACCTGTCTCCCCCATTCGTGGGCTCTCACTCTCTCAAATAAAAATAAAAAATGAAATTACTGCATGAGCCACACACAGTAGATATCACCCACTGTCTTGGGCTGCCATCTTTGCCATGTTCTTGCCCTTGTCCCCCACCAACTGGCAAGCTGCTAGAGAATAAAAAGTACCCTGTACTGTCTTTACAGTTCTCTCTTTCTCTTAACCGTCCTCCACTTGTCGGATCTCATCTACGTCAGGGCCACTATCCACCAAGGTCAGTTTGAACTATAACCCTCTATTCTGGGGCCCGATTTGTCCCCTGTGTCAGCTGCACACGTACAAAGCGTGCTTTCCATTTCTTCTCGCCCAGGTGATTGATAAAGACGGTAAACAATCCTGCGCGCCAGTCCCACCGCAGAGGAGCACCTGTTCTGTTACCCCGCGTGTCACTGATGCATTGATAGCCACTCTCGGGACAAACACCTCGTGCCGGCCATGCTGTCATGCTCATCGAGCGGTCCTCCCCTGGCAGCCTAGGTATCTCTCTGGACATCGTTGCTTGTTCAAGGTATTACAAGAGGGAACATGCATAAATGTGATCTAGGTCACTATTTAATGGGACGTTAAATCATTTTCTGTGTAACAGAAAAGAACCATGAGGCTTCATTAATGTGTCTTTCCTGAGAGAAGAAATACAGCAATTAATTGTTACGTAAGGGAGTTGAGTGGAGCAGTATTTACACTCCACTTATTAACAAGCCCCAGAGCTTATTAACAGGTTATTTTGAACACCCACATTATAATGAACCTCCGAGGATGGTACAGACCCGTTGCTTTCACAACACTCTCCGTTTTTCCCTATGCCCGTTTTACTTGTTTGATTCTTGCTGCTCATAAGTTATATTTTCTGACTCCCTGCCATCCTTCTAGTTTATACTTTCTTGCTTAAAAAAAACTAGACTTAAGTAGAGCATAGGTATAAGTTGAAGAGAGTTAGGTCCTAAGGGTGAGTAGGGCTTAAATAGCATCATGTAGAATTTTCTTTTTACTTTCTTTTTTTTTTTTCATTTTTTAATTGTTTATTTTTGAGAAGGGTGGGGAGTGAGCAGGGGAGGGGGCAGAGAGGGAGACACAGAATCCAAAACGGCTCCAGGCTCTAAGCTGTGAGCACAGTCCCAACTCAGGGCTCGAACTAATGTATTGTGAAATCATGACCTGAGCCGAAGTTGGACACATAACCCACTGGGCCCCTCAGGTGCCCCTATTTTTACTTTCTGATCAATCAACCCGATGAGTTACACAGTGGAGTGACATTGAGTTATTTGTGGTTATTTTGTCTTTTCTCAAAGCCCTGCACTCTGGTGGTGCCTCGTTCCCCGCAGAAGAGCCCGTCAGTGGTGTCCTGGGCACCCAGAGCCACAGCTGCGAGGGCCTCACTGGAGATGCCCTGCCTCCAGCCTGTCCTGGCAGAGCCGTGCTGAGTGGGGGTTGCTGAGTCAGAGAACCAGGTTCAAATCCCAGGTTTGTTCCTAAACTGTGGGAACTCAGTCAATGATTTAATGCCCTGTTTCCTCCCTTGTGAAATGGGGGTAAATCATTACTTCCAGGGTGGTTTTGAAGATTTTAAGTAAGTTAGTGTATTTAAAAAATAAAACACAATATTGTCTGTCTCATAGTAACAAGCAACTTAAAAATTCTAGAAGTTCATAGTATTCTTGCTGAAAAAGCTTTCATCTAATTTTGAGAAAACATCAGACAAACCTGAATTGAGGGTTTCTCTTCCAAAAAATAGCAATAGTTAATAATAATACGGAGGAACTCTTACGGATTGGAGGAGGTTAGAGTGACATGACCAGAAAATGCAGTGAGGGAAACTGGATTGAATATCAGAGGGGAGGGGCTCCTGCGTGGCTCGGTCAGTTGAGCATCTGACTCTTGATTTCAGAGTCATGAGATCAAGTCCTGAGTAGGGCTCTGTGCTGAGCATGGAGCCTGTATGAGATTCTCTCTCTTCTTCTCTCTCCGCTCCTCCTCTGCATGTTCTCTCTCTTCCTCTCTCTCTCTCTCTCTCTCTCTCAAATAAACACACACAATAAAATAAAAAACATCAGAGGAAGAACTGGTGAATTTCAGCTGAAGTCTAGGATTTAGTGAATGAATACAGTGGGCAAATGGCCCTGTTCTGGCTTTGATAAAGTTGCCAATGTTACATAATGTGCTAAGTTCTGTGCTATATTTGCAACTTATCTACAAGTCTAAAATCATTTGAAAATATTTCAAAGTGTTATTTTTAATGTAAAAAATATTAAAGTTCTGTGTAATTTTTTTAAGGTTTACTTATTTTGAGAGAGACAGAGACAGAGTGTGAGCAGGAAAGGAGCAGAGAGAGAGGGAGACACAGAACCTGAAGCAGTCTCCTGACTCTGAGCTGTCAGCACAGAGCCCGATGTGAGGCTCAAACCCATAAGCAAGATCATGACCTGGGCTGAAATCAGATGCTCAACCAACCGAGCCACCCAGGAGCCCCAAAAGTTCTGTGTAATTTTTAAATTGCATTTTGTGGTATAACTTATTCCTCTTTACTCTTTTTGATACCCTGTTTTCATGTTTATCATTTAATTTTTTATTTCTTTTTCCATTTTATTTTAGAGAGAGAGAGAGACAAAGACAGAACATGAGTGGAGGAGAGGCAAAGAGAGAGGGAGACAGAGAACCCAAAGCAGGCTCTAGGCTCTGAGTTGTCCGCACAGAGCCCGACGTGGGTCTTGAACTCCCAAACAGCGAGGTCATGACCAGAGCCAAATGGAAGCTTAACAGATAGAGCTACCCAGGTGTCCCTTGAGAGGGGGTATCTAAAGGAAGCACCTCAGGGCACCTGGATGGCTCAGGTGGTTAAGCCTCTGACTTGGGCTCAGGTCATGATCTCAGTTTGTGGGTTTGAGCCCCACATCAGGCTCTGTGCTGACAGCTCAGAGCCCAGAGCATGGTTCAGATTCTATGTCTCCCTCTCTGTCTGCCCCTCCCCTGCTCGCGCTCTGTCTCTCTCTCACGAATAAATAAACATTTTTAAAAAAATTTTAAAGGGACCACCCTCCTGTACCTTCGCTTGCAGCTGAGCATGATGGGCACAGAGAGAAATCGATGATGGGGACAAAACCTCAGGCTTGCTGTAGCAGTGCCCCCTAAGCTGCAGGTGGTCTGCAGGGGGGTCAGGAGCAGCCCCCTTCCCTCCTGAGCAAGATGAAGGGAAACTTCCTGGGGACCCAGGAAGGTTGACCAAGAGATTAGAGCACCTGAGAAATTGCTTTTCCTCTGACTTCTGTTTTCTCACGAGTGGATGAGCAACATCATAAGGGAGGAGAGAATGGTGGGGAAGCTGGTTTGGGGGGGTCTCAGGAGATGCCAAAGGAGGTGACATGGCCCCGTGAGGGTGGTCACAGATTCCCCCAGGGGAACGAGGCTCAGAGCTCCCTTCAGGTGTATGGTCCTCAACTCAAGGAAGCGCATTCTCCCTGGTGATGAGCGCCATCAGTTTCTCCAGCAGGGCCCGGGCCAGGGTCCTGTAGGGCAGGACCTGGCAGGTGGGGAGCGAGGGGTGTGGGTTGCGAATGTCTCAGTCTCCACCTATAGGAGGACACCACCTAGAGATGTGGCTTTGTTTCGGTTTTAATTGCAGAGGATTCCTGAAGTTTAAAGCTATTTCACCACCTATGACTTCATCTTGGCAAACAGCTTAGAATCTGAAACTGATTCATCCCTGTTAAAATGTAAGCCCTTAAAAAAGAATGTGTCTGTGTTTACAGATCAACATGTTTAAGGAATTAGATAATCTTTGAAGCAGCCTTAGGGTTTCCCTTCAATCTGTCTTGAAATGACCGTAGGACAAGCTTCACGGAAACGATTAGCCAGCATCTTGGTTGAAGGCTACCATGGGGATCGATTGTCTAAGGCTGGACAGATACCAACAGGATATGATGTGAACCACAAGGAGAGAAGAAGGTGAAAGGTTTTCCTGGCAGGTGGCGACTAACATTCAAGGGATTCTTAGAAAATACCACAGTGACGGTCTTCCCTGTCTTTTTTCTTTCTACGTCAGTTCTGGTGAAGAACATTCCTGCTCTTGAAATCTCCCTAAAAGTTCATGGGAAGCTTGATCTGCATTCATCCTGATCCTTGCTGACGCCTCCATGTTCATTACCTTAAGTTGTCATGTTAACTCCCATCCTGGGTGACCTGTCTTTGATGACCTGGATCCGCTTTCTTACCAATGCCTACATAGAAACAGGACGGGGTTGGGGGGGGGGGGTATGTGAATTTTTGCTAATTTCTAAAAATTTTGATGTCAATTTTATTTAGCCTTAAATTGAATCCACAAAAGTAAGACAACTAAGGCCTTTACCTATGCTACACAGTCTTTGTTTTCCAGTGGCCAAAATACCCAAATATCCATTGTATTAATAGATCAAAAGCTGCATAGAGGGGTGCCTGGGTGGCTCAGTCGGTTGAGCATCCAACTTTGGCTCAGGTCATGATTTTGAGGTCCATGGGTTTGAGCCCCATGTTAGGCTCTGTGCTGACAGCTTACAGTCTGGAGCCTGCTTCAGATTCTGTGTCTCCCTCTATCTCTCTGGCTCTTCACTGCTTATTCTCTCTCTCTCTTTCAAAAATTAAATAAAACATTTAAAAAAACTAAAAAGAAAGATAAGAAAGTCTCAGGCACCAAAAAGGTATCACTAAGGTAAGGCCCCAAGTCAGGAAACCAAAACTTAATACCTATCCTAACGGCAGTTTCAATCTCCAGGAATGAAGCCTTTAACCAGCCAACGTGGAATTTCTGGGTCAATACTAGGAAATCTACTGATAGCTGCCTTCTACTCCCCTTAGGAGGCAACTTTGCCTAAACAATGCATTCTTTATTAAACTGTGTCTTTCTCCTTCTTTTTTAATGCCTTCTCTCTGCCTTCAGAAACCTGTCTTTTAAAAAAATTTTTTTAATATTCTTATTTATTTTTGAGAGAGTGAGAAGGAGAGAGCACAAGCAGAGGAGGAGCAGAGACACAGAAGACACAGAATTCGAAGCAGGCTCCAGGCTCTAAGCTGTCAGCACAGAGTGGGACACAGGGCTCAAACTCACCAACTGTGAGATCATGACCTGAGCGGAAGTTGGATGCTCAACTGACTGAGCCACCCAGACGTTCCAACTGACTGAGCCTACCAGGCCCCCATGAATCATTTACTAAAACCCGATTAGCTCTTCACAGTACTCGGTTGATTTTTGGTTTTTAGCAGCTGTCAGCCTGGTGCTCCCCAGTGTTTCATTCCCCACCCCCCACCATGGTTTCTTAGCTTCCATTCTCTGGAGCCATTCAGGGTTCACCCTCCACAGGACAGAGCCAGACTTCTTAGAAGGAACAACTGATAACCTATGGAAAGTTGGGCACACCCTTCACCCTGTGGCTGAAGCAATTCATATCTCTCTCGTCTGTAAAACACTTACCTTGAGGGATGCCTGGGGGACTCAGTTGGTTGACTGTCCAACTCTTGATTTTGGCTCTGGTCATGATCCCAGGGTCGTGGGATTGAGTCCTGCATCGGACTCTGCACTGAGCATGGAGCCTGCTAAGGATTCTCTCTCGCTCTCTCTCTTTCTCTCTGCTCCTCCCTCACTTGTTCTTTCTCTCTCTCTCTCTCTCTCTCTCTCTCTCTCTCAAAATAAATAAATAAACATTAAAAGAAATATTTTCCCTGAGTCCTTGTGGATACCCCTGAGATGTCGCTGTGTCCTCGACCTTTACAACTGTCATTCTGCTGTCTCCAGATTTGACTGCTTGAAACAGTGCCTCCTCCTCTCTCTTCCGTGGTGCCCATTGGACTCTGGGGTGGGGGTGGGGGCTCTTCTCTGGGCCCTGTGCTAGCAGACCCCCCCTCCCCACAGCCCAACTTGGAGGCAAAGGGGGACGTGTAGAGACACCTCACTCTGATGAGTGCCTCTAGGTCATACCAAAGGTCTGTGTGTCTGCAGCCAGGGCACAATGGTAGGGACCTCAAAGCTGCCCTCCAGCCAGCACATCACTGTGGGGCATCCTTTTAACACTAGATGAAGGGCCAGGGCCCAGCAAACCTCTACAAAGAAAACCTGATGCTACCTGCCTCACTGTAGTCTTTTGGAGACATGAGTAGGAATGCCTGTTCCCAAGAAGTCACAGAGAGTGGCCAGGAAGGAGTGGTGCAGAGAACCATTGCCCTGTTGGGATCATTGCATAGGGACGTGAGAAAGGGCAGTGTCCCCTCCAGGTAGGGGGATAGGGATGCTGTGGCAAGTCAGCCACCGGCATGAGACTCTCCAAGTGGCAGGGTCCCCCTCAATACAAGCTGCATTTTGAAGCTGCAGGGTTATTTTTTTATCACTGTGCCCCAAGGGACATGAACTTGGTTCTCATTTTTCCTTAAATTCATATGCAAATAGTGAATGTATCAGGATTTAAAAGCCAGAAGACATTCCTATTGCATCCCTGGTCCCTGCCGACCCTGCATTGCATGTTGTGTGCTATGAGGTGTCCCGGGTCCTCACTTACACACCATGAGTCACTAACATTCACCAGGATCGGGTCCCAGGTCTGTCTGCTCCCAGCCCAGTAAACAGCTTGAAAGGAAGAGCATGATAATTTACTACAAAAACCTGAAAAGTACATGTGAGATTTGGTTCCAACGATGAGTTACGGGAAGGGAAATTTGCTCACAGAAAGTATCACCGATAACCATCTCCTTTCCCTTTCCTTCGTAAATAGCAAATATTTAAGTAAGCAGTCCTTTCCAGGGAATCTTTGCTCAAGCAAGTCCAAGAATGTTAACAGGAAAAAGGGAGAAACATGCCTTGGTAAGAACCAGGCTCTCTGGGGTGGCTGGGTGACTCAGTTGGTTAAGCATCCAACTCTGACTTTGGCTCAGGTCATGATCTCCTGGCTCGTGGGTTCAAGCCCCATGTCAGGTTCTGCATTGACAGCACAGAGACTGCTTAGGGCTCTCGGTCTCCCTCTATCTCTGCTCCTCCCTGAGTAGCGCTTTCTTACTCTCAAAAATAAATGAAATTTAAAAACAACAACAACAACAACAAAACAGACTTCCTGCTTATCTCTCACATGGGGATGAACCCAGCTGGCTGATGGTCTGAACAGGAAACCCTCCAGTGGGACATTTTGTCTCCAGAATTCAGCTCTCCCAGTGATTAGATATTGTCATCCTAAGGGACGCCCTGCATGGCTCCATCAGGTAAACATCCAATTCTTGACTTCAGCTCAGGTCATGATCTCACAGCACTGACAGCATGGAGGCTGCTTGGGATTCTCTCACTCCCTCTCTCCCTGCCCTTCCCCCACTTGCTTGCCTCTCAAAACTTGGCAGCTGGGGATAGACTTTATTTTATATCTGCAGATAACTTTGGGTCAGTCCATAGAATGGTTTCTTAAACAGCTTTACTAAAGTATAATTGATATAAAAGAAACTGCACAAATTTAAATGTACACTTTGGTAAGTTTTCATAACATCACAATCAAGATAGTGACCAAAGTCGTCACCCCTAAGTTTGCTTGTGCCCTTTTTAAATTATTGCTTTTGGGATGATTTACCACCCCATTCCTTCTTCCCCTCCCCTCCCCCTGCCCATGTCCTGGCAACTATTGATTTGCTTTCTGCCCCTAGAGATTAACCTGGATTTTCTAGAGTTCGATATAAGTGGAATCATGCAGTATGTACTCTCTTTGTCAGCCTACCTTCACTCATACCTAAAGTATAATTACTTTGAGATTTTTCCATGTTGTTATATTGCAATACTGTGATTTGTAAGAAACAGATCTTTGTTCTTTGCCCCTGGTTCCTGGCTCACAGTTCCCAAACCCTTGAAATTCTCTAAGTGATAGGAACAACGAGAGTATCTTTTGTGATAATATTTGGCCTCCAGTTCTCACTTTCCGAAATTGCTTCAGGGTATAAAGGTGAAGTAGGTTCAGGAAAACCTTGGATTGTGAGTAGTGTGTTCTGTGACTGTTCTGCAAGATGAGCATACGTTTCTAATAAATTTTAGCTTGATAATAGCAATGTCTTGCCATACGAGTTGTACGTGGCACCAAAAGTCACATGATCACAACCAAGCCAATGGTTCTTGAAGTTCGCTTTGATATGTGGGTGCTTTGGATGACAATCATATTTTCAGAATGAATTATCCTCGCAAACCAAGGTTTTACTGTATTTTGTAATTTTCAAGACCCTTTCAACTTCAGTTGTGTTTATGTTAATGAGGTGACTTTTAGAAAGCCCCTGAGCAGGGGGCTGGTTGACCAAGGGACCAACCACATGAGTAAAGGGTTGGAGTATTCAGTCCCCCTCACCCCCTAATCTCAAAGGAGGAAAGAGGCCTGAAGATTGAGTTCATTCTCCAGCGGTCACTGATTTAATCAGACATGCCTGGGTAATGAAGCTTCCATAAAAATCCAAAAGAACAGGGGTGCCTGGCTGGCTCAGTCAGTAGAGGATGCAACTTTTAATCTCAGGGTTGTAAATTCAAGCCCCATGTTGGGTGTGGAGCCTACTTAAAATTAAAACAAACAACAGGGGGTGGGGGATGGGCAAAACGCGTGAAGAAGAGTAGGAGATACAGGCTTTCAGTTATGAAATGAATAATTCATGGGAATAAAAGGCAAAGCATAAGGAATATAGTCAATGATATTGCACTAAAATTGTCTGGTGAACGATTGTAGCTATACTTAATGGTGAGCATAGCATAATGTATAAACTTGTCAAATCACTATGTTGTACACCTGAAACTAATGTAATATCATGTCAACTCTACTCAAATAGAAAAATCTGAAAGAAAAAAATTAAAACTAACAAACAAACAAAGTATACCCAAAAGGACAGGGATCAGAGAGCTTCTGGGTTGTGAAGACATGAGTGTTCGAGTGAGTAGGGAGCTAAGAGAGCGCATGTAAGCTCTCCCCATAATTGTCCTATGCTTCTCTTCCATATGGCTGTTCCTGAGTTATGGCCTTATATAATAAACCAGTAATCTAACAAGTAAAACGCCTCTCTGAGTTCCATGAGCCACTCTAGTGACTTAATCGAACCCAAAGAGGGAGTCATTGGAACCTCCAATCCACAATGATGTGTCCAAAGCACAGGGCTTACATCTAGCATCTGAGGTGTATGTGCACTGGGGGGGATAAAAGGCGGTGTCATAGGACTGAGCCTTTAACCTATGGGATCTGAGGCCATCTCCCAATGGGTAGTATCAGAATTGAGTTGCTTGGTGGTTTCCCCATACGCACATTGGAAAGTGGGTCCAGAACCCAAAATAGGCATATATAAATAGTAAATTCCTTATTATTGGTAAGAAATATTTTTTTGTATGGACAGACTAATTTGTTTTTCCATTTACCTGTTGTACACAGGTCATTTCCAGTTTGGGGCTGTTATAGATAAGACTGTTTCTAATATTGGTCTGTAAGTCTTTGTGTGGACATATACGTTCATTTCTGTGGTGTAAGTACCTAAGAGTAAAATGGCCTGATAATATGGTAAATATATGTTAAATTTGTAAGTAACTTCCAAACTGTCTTCCAAATAGCTATATCATTTTATATGCCATGAGGAAGTGGATGAGAGTTCCAGTTTCTTTCTCTTTATTTTAAGTTTATGTATTTATTTTGAGAGAGAGAGAGAGAGTGGAGGAGGGGCAAAGAGAAGGAGAGAGCATCCCAAGCTGGTTCTGCACTGTCAGTGCAAGGGCCAACCCCAGGACTGAACCCATGAACTGTGAGATCATGCTCTAAGCCGAAGTCAAGAGTTGGATGCTTAACCTACTGAGCCCCCCAGGTGCTCCAGGAGTTCCAATTTCTTTACCTCCTCTCCAACACTTGGACACTTAGTCAGTGTCTCTAATTTTTGCTATTCTAATAGGTCTGCAATGGCATTTCACTGTGGTTTAATTTGCATTATCCTAACTGACTAACAGGGATTTTGAGCCTGTTTTCACTGCTTATTTTCAGTCCATAGATCTTCTTCTAGGAAATGTCTATTCAAATCTTTTGCCTGCTGTTGCCTTTTGCTTATTAATAATGCAAATATACCATGCTTGAGCATGGTATATCTCTGTGCCTACTTAATTTCTTAAATTAAACTTCCTTAATTTCTCTAACATTTTTGTACTTCTCATTGTTCAGATCTTGCACATCTTTTGTCAGATTTATCTTTAAATCTTTTATATTTTATGCTATTGTAAATGGTGGTGTTTTACTAATTGCAGGTTTCTATTATTTATTGCTAAAATGTAGAAACACCTTTAACTTATTTCTATTAATCTTGTATCCAACAACCCTACTAAAACTACCTGCCAAATTTTGGTAACCTTTCTTGTAGAAACCAACAGAGTTTTTACATAGAAAATCATGTATGTTAGGGACACTTCGGTGGCTCAATCAGTTGAGTGTCCAACTTTGGCTCAGGTCACGGTCTCTCCATTTGTGAGTTGGTGTCTGTGTCAAGCTCTGTGCTGACAGCTCAGAGCCTGGAGCCTGCTTCAGATTCTGTGTCTCCCTCTCTCTCTGCCCCTCCCCTGCTCACACTGTTTCTCTCTCAAAAACAAATAAACATTAAAACAAAAATTTTTTAAAAAGAATATCATGTATGTCATGTTTATGAAGAGAGACAATTTTATTTTTCCTTTCCAGTCTGATTGCTTTTATTGTTTTTAATTACCTTATTACAATAGCTACAGTCTCTAGTGCACTGTGTATAAGTGACCCGCTTGCGGGATTGTGCTGAAAAGCCTGAGAGGAAAGCAGAGACCAGATTTATGAAGGGCCCTGAGAATTAGAGTGATGTTGTTCGGTAGCCTGAGTTGGGACTCGTGTCTGGTCAGATCATTCTAAGGCAGTAGGAACATTGCAGGAGTTGAAGAAGCTACTGGAAGCTGGCACCATTGTGCACATGAGAAATTATGAGTGTTTGAAGCACTGGTCTGAACGTCGTGAAACCGCTGGGTCATTTTCCAGCCTGGCGCAAGGAAGAGGGAGGCACATTGTTGTGCCTGCTTCCTCAAAGGCATTAGGCAAGTCTGCCAGGTTAAACTAGGTTGGTTGAGATGCCCTCCGGGGGTTCTCTTTGGCCCTAAAACCACCATTCCTTTGTTTATTCTCATCAGCTAGAGCTCCCAAGTGAGCAAAACAAGGAAGAGGGAATAAAGACTAGAGTCCAAAATTAGGGACTGACTACACTTTCAACTCACAGGACCAAAAAACAATAATGGGCCACCTCCTAAAGTGTACAGCATCAACCCCTTATTGCTTGTTTTCATTTCAAATGTTTCCATTTATTGGATCTTCTTTCCACATAGAGTAACCACAATGAAAAATGCCAGGACTCTTGACCATGTCGTCTGCGATGACGCACATCTGAACGTGCCAGTTTCATGTGTGTGTGTTGGTAGGCATTCTGAGCCCAGCAATCTTGTGGTCATCACAGTCAGGAAACACAGATGCTATGCTCTGCTTTTAGCCCCCTGTGGACCAGAGCACAGAGTCGTGTCTCCACCTGGGAAATGCGCCTCCATTCCTCCAGTTCCAGAGTTCAAGATATTGCCTGGGAGGCTTTCCCTATAATCACTTAAAACTCTCTAAGGCACCGGGGTGGCTCAGTCGGTTAAGTGTCCACCCCTTAATTTCAGCTCAGGTTATGATCTCACCGTTCGTGAGTTTGAGCCCTGCATTGGGCTTTGCAGTGACAGTGAGAAGCCTGCTTGGAATTCTTTTTCTATGTCCCCCTTCTCTGTTTGCTTTCTTTCTCTCAAAATGAGTAAATAATCTTGAGGTGCTTGAGTGGCTCAGTTGGTTGAGCATCTGACTATTGGTTTTGACTCAGGTCATGGTTTCACACTTCAGTGAGTTTGAGCCCCACATCAGGCTCTGTGCTGATAGGGCAGAGCCTGCTTGGGATTCTCTCTTTCCCTCTCTCTCTCACTCTGCCCCTCCCTGACTCGTGCTGTCTCTATCTCTTTCTTAAAATAAATAAACAAACTTAAAAAACTCTACAGAGAGATTATATTTTGGAGAGGGGAAATCCATCCTTTACTCTTTTCTCAAGTCAACTACATACACTCTTGTGCAATACGCAGCCACATACACACAGACATCCACAAACACAACACATGCACACAAACACGTACACACATACATATACATAAATACACACATATACACAAATACACACACTTGTCTCATACACACGCACACGCACACATTCCGTGCAAGTAACTGGGATGACCTCCAAGAGAACACTCTATTGATGAGAAGAGAAGCCATAGTTTTTCCTCTTCTAAAGCATCTGCTGATTTACACAAATGGGCTAGTTGTCCTCATCTTGCCACTTACACTGAAAATGACGTCACAGAAGGAAATAGAACGATGGGACAGTCCATCGAGCCGTTTCCATTCAGTCCTTCTTTACCCATCTATCGGTGGGATGTGTGTGTGTCAGGAAGTGAAATAAAAACAGCAAAGTTCATTTTGTGCAGTTTCCACTGCTCTGGTACAAACAAAATGCATGTGTGTGCGAGCGACAGAATACAAGTGCGTCATTTGGTTGAGCTCTCATACAAGTTAAATTCTGTTTCTGCTTAAACCTGGCATCACACACTATAAGGATGAATGCTAATATTCATGCTGATGATTTAACATTTTCGGTTTTTCTTTCATTGGGATGACAGTAAATGGCAAACGAAAAACCACCAGCTGAAAGAGAGATGGCAGAAAAAAAGGGAGAAGCTTTCGATTTCAGTGGCTTTAACAGCACTCTCCCGTCCCCTCCCCTTTTCCCACCCCTACCCCCATGCCTGCAAAGGCCTGGCATGATCATTTCCCACTGGAATACATGTTGTTGGGCCCTGGAAGCCGGAGAGGTCTCTGTTGGAAGTTAAGGAACTCAGGAGGACATGAGGCTCTAGAGTCTCCCCCAAAGAGCCCGTCACTGCTAATTCCCAGGAGGAAGCAAAATGCTATGTTCCCACTACCACTGCCTATCTCTCTGAGTCCCCGGTGTCTCACCACCTCTTTGGGGCAGCTCTTCAGCCCAGAAGGCCCTTACCCTGCCGTATATGAGAATGGCTGAGTTTCTCATCTACCTGTCACTAATGCCAGGACAGGTAGGCATGCCCCTCAGTGTGGCCCACTATGTCAAGGCCACCTACCCCATGACTGGGTTTGCTGTTCTCTTCATTTCAGAGTGGGGATGACTGTCACAAGGCAGGATGGAGGCCCAGTCTCCTGGAATCACATCCTCTTCATTCTTACCAGAAGCACTTGATGGTTTCATTAGTTATAAAACTATGGGGCAGGCAGGTCCCTTTGGCCTCAGAGGGGGACTGCATGAGAAAGGCTGTGTTGTGTGTGTCCTCAGTCCACTGTGTGGGCCTGGTTGGAGCAGAGCTGGAGATGAGGCCTGTCTGTTCTAGACTCTGGGAATCCATCTGTCCCTGAGGGCCCCAGGGTCTGGTACGTACTGGGCAGATGCCTTGAAGGTCACCAGTAAGAGCTGTGACCTGGAGGGTCCTTCATGGAAACCCTGCAGCCCAGTGGAAATCAACCTGGCTCAGAGGACCTGGTGTTCATGAGTTCTAGAACACTCCCACTTCTGCCCAAGTTAGTAATAACCTGTTGCACCTCGATGGGGTCTAGCTCTCACTGAGGGGACGGTCTGCCCCATTGACTCCATGGGATTCTTGGATAAGCCACCGGGAGTGGGAACCCCAAGATGGAGGGTGTTGACTTACTGCCAACGAGGCATGTGATGGTCAGGTGGTGAACTGGGAAAACAAAAGTGATATTTACAGAGGAGTAAACATTCCAGGGTTTACCTGCAGTTGATAGATTTGTTGACTCAGGCAAATCGTTAACCTGGGGGTGTGGGAAGCAGCAATTCCGGCATAGTTTCGGCTCAACTTCAGCTCGCCCATCTGCATTGGCACCTGTCTTACCCGAGAACTGTCTCCTCACTTGGTGTTCCTTTCAGTCAGTGAAACAAAATAAAAGTGGGATTGCAAAATGGATCACAAGAGTCCTGAGACATTTTGGGGGTCTGATATTCTATTCTGCTTCTTCATTAAAGAAAAAAACCCACAAGGTCCCTGGCGCAGAGGAAGTGAGATGCTGCTGAGCACAGAAAAGAGGTTCTGCAGGGCATCCCTGCCTGACAAGGTTGCCCCATTTGCTCTGGGAAGCGACATCTCAACTCTTGATTTGGCCACGGTGTCTCTGGCTCAGCGGGCAGCATGCAACAGCTCTTGGAGGCTGATGAAAGTTGCATACATATCTGTCATTCCCGTGTGAAAGAGCGTCAGTTAAATAGTGAACCTTTGCATAAAGACATGCATGGATGCAGAGACTTCCCTTCTGAAAGACCTTTCTAGAAAAAGCCAGAAGTTTGTACCAACATCTCCATCATTATGAATCTTCAGATTCTCAGAAAACACTCCTGGAGAATATTTTTGTTGTATAACCAGGGTTTCCCGGGCTACGATGGCCTGAAGACAAGAATAATGCTCAACCAGGCATATGTGGATACAGTGAAATACTATGCAGCTGTAAAAAAGAACTAGCTTGCACCTTTTGTGACAGCATGGATGGACCTAGAGGGCTTTGTGCAAGTGAATAATTCAGACAAAGAAAGACAAACACCATATTATTTCACTAATGTGTGGAATCTGGGGTGTCTGGGTGGTTCAGTCAGTCAAGCCTCTGACTTAGGTTGAGGCCATGATCTTGCTGTTCATGAGTTTGAGCCCCATGTTGGGCTCTGTGCTGACAGCTCAGTCTGCTTCAGATTCTGTGTCTCCCTCTTTCTCTACTCCTCCCTGTTAGTGCACTCTCTCTCTCTCTCTCTCTCAAAAACCAACATTTTTAATGTCTATACTTCCCTACATAATCAACAGATATCTATCAATATTTCAATGGCATTTTTACAGAAATAAAAAAATCCTAAAATTCATATGGAACCACAAAAGACCCCAGAGAGCCAACATCATCCTGAGAAAGAAGAACAAAGCTGAGGGTGTCATGCTTTCTGACTTCAAACTATACCACAAAGCAATGGTAATCAAAACGGTATGGTATTGGCACCATAACAGACACCTAGATCAATAAAACAGAATCAGGAGCTCAGAAATAAACCCATGCATGTATAGTCAACTGGCATTTATTATGGGAGCTGGAAATGCTCAGTGGAGAAAAAAGTCTCTTTAGTCAGTGGTGCTGGGAAAACTGCGCATATACATATAAAAGAAGGAAACCAGACTCTTATCTTACACCACTCACAAAAATTAACTTGACAAGAAATAAAAACTTGAATGTAAGACCTGGACCATAAAACTCCTCAAATAAAACACAGGAGAAAGCTCTTTGACATTGGGTTTGACAATGACACCAAGAGGACAGTAACAGCGGGTGCCTGGGTGGCTCATTTGGTTGAACATCCTCCTTTGGCTCAGGTCATGATCTCATGTGGGTTCAAGCCCCACATTGGGCTCTCCACTGACAGCTCGGAGCCTGCTTGAGATTCTCTCTCTCCTTCTCTTTCTGCCCCTTCCCTACTTGTGTGCTTTCTCACACACATTCTCTCTCTCTAAAAAATAAACATTAAATGAAAAAGCACAGCAACAAAATTCAACCAGTGGGACTGCATTGAACTAAAAAGCTTCTAAATAGCAAAAGAAACATCAACACAGTGAAAAGGGACCCGCAGAATGGGAGAAGATATTTGCAAACCACATATCTGATTGATAAATGGTGAATTTAATACCCAAAACATATAAGAAACTCCTACAACTCAATAGCAAACAAACAGAAACCAAATAATCCAACTTCTAAACAGACAAAGGACCTCAATAGACATTTTTTTCAAAGACAATATTTGAAAAACCCACAGGTACAAAAAAATTGCTCAACATCACCCATCATCAGTGAAAGGCAAATCAAAACCACAATGAGATATCACCTCACACCTGTCAGAGTGACTAGTATCAAAAAGATAAGAGTTAACAAGAGCTGGCAAGGATGCAGAGAGAGGGGAACCTTGGACCTGAAACTGGTGCAGCCACTAATAGAAAATGGTGGAAAATGGTATGAAGGGTCCTCCAAAAATTAAAAATAGAACCGCCATATGATTGAGCAATTCCTAAAGGGAATTAAATCATCATCTTAGAGAGATACCTCCCCACGCTCATTGAGACATTATTTACCATAGCCGTCACATGGAAATACTTCAGTGTCAATTGATAAAAGAATGGATAAAGAAATTGTGATGTACAGATAGAGATGTAGGTTTGCAATGGATACTGTTCAGCCATTAAAAAGAAGGAAATCTTGCCATGGGAGACAACATGGATAGACCTTGAGGGCATTATGCTGAGTGAAATAAGTCAGACAGAGACAAATGCTATATGTTCTCATGTATATGTGGAATCTTAAAAACAAACAAACAAACAAGCTTGGGGCACCTGGATGGCTCAGCTGGTTGAGTGTCTGACTCTTGATATTGGTTCAGATCACAGTCTCAGGGTTCATGAGTTTGAGCCCAGCATCAGGCTTTGCACTGGCAGTGAGGAGCCTGCTTGAGATTCTCTCTCTCTCTCCCTCTCTGCCCCTCCCCACTCAGGTGCACTTTTTCTCTCTCTCTCTCTCTCTCAAAATAAATAAATTAAACCTAAAAACACAAAACAAACAATAACAACAACAACAAAAACCCAAGCTCATAGATATGCCCAACAGACTGGTGGCAGCCAGAAGCTAGATGCGGTGGAGGGTGAAAGATGGGGGGCAAAATGGGTGAAGATGGTTAAAGGGTACAAATCTCCACTGATAAGATGAATAAGTCCCAGAAATGTCATGCACAGTATGGTGCCTATAGTTCACAATGCTGTATTGTATGTCTGAAAATCACTGAGAACAGATCTTAAAAGTTCTCAGCAAAAACAAAGCACAAGCGTTCTAAGTACGCGAGGTGATAGGCGTGTTAATGAACATTATCATGGTGATCATTTGGCCACATAAATGTATGTGAAGTCATTTTGTCATATGCCTTAAACATTCCCTGTTATATGTCAGTCCTACCCCAGTAAAGTATGGGGGGGGGGATAATGCCCAATGACAGTAACAAACAGGAATATTCCTGCCTCTCTTCCTCTTCCCTTCAGAAACTCCCAGGCACTGGGAGCTCTGGGATTCTCCCAAGGGTCCTCCCACATGCCCACTGGTATTCTCAAGCCATCACCCGCATCTCTCTATCCCTCATTGCTGCTGTGACCCGATCAGGTGCCGAAAGTCAGCGCTGATGCTAGCTCCTTCCTTCACCATACCACAGAGCACTGAGGCTCAGGGGCCTGAGGATGGAAAGAACCCACAGGGGTCTAGACCCAGTCACAATCTGGGCTGCATGAGCCTCAAAAGCACCCAGCCTTGCTGATGACGAAAGCCTTGTCTCCTCTACCCTCATGATGAGCTCCTTCCGGCAGGCTCCCCAGCTCCTCCTGAGATGTGACTCATGGCAAATTACCCCTCTGGCCACCCCGCATGCCCAGACTGGCCTGATGTCAAAGGGAAACCCAGAGTAGATGTCAGCTGAGGGCCGTCCGAAATATTAAATATTTGGGAATATAAGAACACAGAACCCATTCCTCTCTTTTTCTCCCCCTTGGGAAATATGGCCTGTAAACTCAATAAACAGATGAAATTATCACTTTGGGAAGGAGGCCATGGGCTGGTACAGCAAGCCGCCACTATTCAAGACTATAAATCAAAATCTCAGGGGGGTGCCTGGGTGGCTCAGTCGGTTAAGCATCTGACTTCCGCTCAGGTCATGATCTCATGATCATGGGGTTCGAGCCCCACATCGAGCTCTGTGCTGACATTTCAGAGCTTGGAGCCTGCTTCAGATTCTGTGTCTCCCTCTCTCTCTGGTCCTCCCCTGCTCACACACTCTCTCTCTCTCAAAAATAAGATAAATAAATAAAAACATCAAAAACTTGGAAATGTTCCTATCAGCTGGATCCCTCCACTCTTGGACCGCATCAGAGAACAGAGTTTTAGCAGGCAGGGCAGTAGGAAAGGTAATATAGAATGCTGCCGATTCCACTCTGGCTTCTGGAATAGCACCAGAATTGAATGAAACCAAACAAGCATGAAAGATACTGCCTTATCCGTAGACTAGTCTGTGCTGAATATTTAGCCCTCCCCCAAACCAGGCAAGCTCTCCAAGGCAAAATCATTTTTAAAGACAAAACACACAACAGCCCAGGTCGGAAAATCCTATTTAGTCAAATGCCAAGGAAGTGAGTTCGGAAGAGGCTCGTGTTTCCAGAAAACCCCGGGAGGAATCCTAAACCCAATTGCATAATCCTTGCGTGGGCTGACTGTGTAGGTGCCGCGTTATGTAAGTTCACAGGCTCAACATCTCGCAGAAACGCAAAGAGATGTTCCCTCTTGATAGCGCACGATGGGAAAGCGCACAGCTCTCAGGGTGATCTCAGCAGGAGAAAAATCGTGACAGCTGGTGGCTAAAATAAAAGCTTCACGACACAGTGGCAGGACAACCAAACCTACACATTCTCTCCATTTCCTGCTTGGCAGTGAGTTTGGCACACATTTGCTGACAAATCCTAAGTGCCGGAACTGCCTCTGTGTTGAAACGGTTCACAGAAGAAAACAGTGCTGGGCACAGATGAAAGCAATTGTGTTTGCATCATGGCCAAGAATACACGGTCCCGGGTAACGCTGTCTGGGCACAAATCCTTGCTCTGTGCAGCCTTGGGCGATTTACTTCATCTCCCTCTTAGTTTTTCCGCTTCTAAAATGGGGACGACAATAGTACCTATCTTTGGGGTTGCTTTAAATGTTAAATGATTTGAATTATTAGGAGTTTAACATTGTGCTTGGCATCTAGGAACTGTCCTTCAGTGTTAACTACAAATATAGTTAATGATTTGGCCAACACATAGTGTACACAAAGCTGGTTATTATAAGTGTTATCCAAGACAGAAAGGAAAAGAGGTGTGCATTTCCTAGTGGGTGCTGGAGGGTGGTCCAAGGCAGTGAGCCAGGGATGGGGATGGGGGCTGATTTAGCCCACAGACCTGTGCTTTTCAGACCCAGCATATGCGAACCTCACCCCAAGGTCTCAGCCAGAAACATTTCAGAACCAACCCCCTCATGCCTGACTCTGGCATGGTCCTCTCCCCTCTCTCTTGTGGTTCCTGTTCTGGCTCCTTTTCAGACAGAAGACTCTAGGTTTGGAGGTAGCAGGGTCCTGACAACCTTCCACCCGACTCCTGACTCCTGACAGTTTCAGGATTCCTGGGAATCAGAACCCTCCCTGGTGTGTCCGCCCTGGTTGCTAATACCTGACAGGACTTTGTGTGTTCTCTCCCCTGGATTTATGTCTGATGGTTGTTCAAATGGAACGAGCCCAGACAAGGAGCAAGAGGTTACGCTGCAACCAATTATTTTTAAGGGGTCCTAATAATCAAAGCGTAAGGTGCAGAATGACAGGGCTTGAGTCTCAGGACAAGCTACCACCAGTTCCCAAAGTTTTCTGTGCTTGACCCTACCCATAAATTACCACTTTGGAGAAAAACATACTGTAATAATCATAGAAAAGGATTAATTTCCTACAGTGCTCTACCTAATATGCCTTTAATGGAGCAATGGTTTCTTAGAACACTAAAGTACGAGCAACCTAAGAGAAAACAGATTAATTGAACTTCATCAAAGGTAAGAAATTTTGCGCCTCAAAACATGCCATTCAGAGTGTCAAAGAGTAACTCACAGTATGGGAGTAAATATTTGCAAATCGTATCTGTGCACAAAATATGTCAAGTCGCAACTCAGAAATATAAAGACGAACGGCCTAATTTTCAAAATGGGCCATAGACTTCAATCACATTTCTCCTAAGAAGACACACAAAAAGTCATGAAGGCCGCGAAAAGTCGTTTGGCATCATTAGTCATTGGGGAAATGCAAACCCAAACCACACTGAGATACCACTTCACACCCATCCGGATGGTGGTAATCAAAGACAGTAACAAGCATTGGCAGGGATGTGGAGAAACACATTGCCGGCGCGAGTTGGAAAATGATACGACCACTTTGAAGAGACAGTGTGGTAGTTTCTCCAAAGGCAAAATGTGAAATCAGCATATGACTCAGGAATTCCACAGTCAGATATGCACAAAACAAAAGTGAAAACAATGTCCACAAGAAAACGTGTATAGGAATGTTCATAGCAGTGTTATCCATAAGAGACAAAGAGTGGAACCCATGGAAATGTTCATCAGTTGGTGAATGCATTAACAGAATGTGGTCTACCCAGGCCATATTACTTGGCCATAAAAAGGAAGGAAATCTTGGCACATGTCATAACATGGGTGGACATTGGAAATATGTTAAGTCAAGGAGTCACATTGTTAAATGATTGGATTTATAATTTATATGAAATGTCTTGAATCGGTCAACCCAGAAAGATTAGTGGTTGCTAGGGGCTGGAGTGAGGGAGGAAAAGGAAATAACTATTAATGGACATAAGGTTTATTTCGGGGGGCGTGATAAAAAATGTTCTGAAGTTAAACAGTGATGATAGTAATACAAGTCTGTCTATAACCACGGAATTTAATACCACTGAACCGTACATTTGAAAGAGGTGAATTTTATGGTATTTGAACTGTATCTCAGTTAAAATAAAAGACTCTATGTAAATGTTTCTTTGAGTCACTACCGTCAGTTAATGGTCTCACGTAAAACCATCCTGTCTAAATCCTTCACTCTTGTAAGAAAAAAAAAAGATAATAAATTCTCACCCGAGGCAAACTCAAGAGTATAATGGGAGGAAGTGAGCTCTGGTGTCTCTTTCTGTTCTTTTTTTTTAACCCCCCCCCCACTTCCTGTTCTTATAAAGACATCAGTCCCAAAGAATTAGAGCCTCCTTATGACCTCATCAAACCCTAATTACCGTGTGGAGGCCCTATTTCCAAATACAGTCCCATGGAGGGGCAGGGCTTCGTGAATTTTGTGGGGGACCCAATTCAGTTCATGGTACATTTAAAATAAATATCCACTTTGGTATTCAAGTTCATATTGAGCATACAGCATATTTTTTTCTTTTTTCTAAGTACTTAAATTGGAAAATCACACCCAGCAAGCTTCAATCTGCCCCTGACTGTTCCTTTTCCAGGGGAGGACACAAAAGCTTTAGGAGGAAGTGCTTGGCTTCAGTCATTCTGCTGGTGAGTGCGAGGACCGGGCAAGGTCCCTCGGTGGTCAGGTCAGCAGCCTCCATGTGGCTGGCTGTTGGTTGGAAATGTGGACTGTCCAGTCCTACCCTGGACCCACTGTGCCAGGATCTGCATTTTAAGAAGCTCACAGAAGCATCTTCTGTGTATTCAAGTAGGCTAGGCTGTCTCCAACAGCTTGGACGTGAATTCCTCCTTCCATTGCCTTCCCATGAGGGAGGCTAGAGTGGATCTCGGGATGAGTGCACTCTAGCCTGGAGTGCTGAGTGCACAAGGGGCCTGGAGCACCAGCTCCCCCACCCCCAGGCTGTTGCTGTTCTAGGTGGGTCTGCAGAGAGGAAGGGTGAGGTCTGGGAGGAGAGGTAACAGTAAAGGAAGGGCATGGGGCAGAGTGAGGGAGGTGTGTCCTTTCAAGGGACTTGCTCTGGAGCTCAGCAACAGTGACAACTCCTTATTTTGGCCCAAATGTGGACAGCATGGTAGTCCAGAGGCATAGCCAGAGCTGGCCAGTGACCAAGCCTGGTGCCCTGGGACACTGTAGGCTCAGCCAGGCTCCATGGACGAAAGGGGCGAAGGTGCGGCTTTGGGGCAGTGAGTGAGTGAGCAGGCAAGACCCCTGTCACCCCAGCAGTGTGCTAGAGCCAGACGGCCTCTCTCCAACCTGGTGTTTGTGACGGCAGCCAGAAATCAGCTGACATGGGGGTATGTAGCACAAAAATTGGCAAATGCTACAAATCAGGGCTTTTTTTTTTTTTTTTTAAAGAGCCATTTAAAAACATTTGTCAGGGGAGCCTGTGTGGCTCAGTTAGCTTGAGCGTCTGACTTGGGCTCAGGTCATGATCTTACGGCTTATGAGTTCGAGCCCCACATCAGGTTCCCTGCTATCAGACTGTCAGTGCAGAGTCCACTTTCTATCCTCTGTTCCTCTCTCTGCCCCCAATTGTGCTTTGTCTCTCCTCTATCTCTCGCTTAAAAATAAATAAAGTTTAAAACAAAACAAATAAATAATAAAATAAAATGTCAATAGGAAATCCAACAGAGGACAGTGTCCTACCAAAGACTCTAGAACAGTCAGGGCCGTTTTGGGGACCGCCCCCAGCCTTCTGCTTCTCAGCCTACACCTATTCCTCTTTCTCACCCTCTGTCTGGAAGTGCAAAGCCCCTGCCTGTCCTTCCCCCATTCCCCTTCATGGGCCCCATCTACAAGATGGCTGTCAGTCTCCATGCCACACACAGAGGCTGGCATGTGACAGGTGCTTCAAAGTATGTGAATGGCGCCATTTTGAAAACACCTCCATCCTAGTAGATCTACTGGGACCCTCACCAGTAAGGGACATACAGAGACACCAGGTCCCATGTCTGCCTGCCTCCCCGGCTCTGCTTCGTGCTCCACCCTGGGGTCCTCAGGCCCAGCCTCTCTCTGGAGGGAGCTCAGCGGCCCTCTGGGGGCAAGTCTGACTTCATCCTCTGCCCATTGTGACTTCTCTTCCCAGCGCTCACCTTCCACCCCATTCTTGGCTGATGGTGCCTCTTGGGTTTTGAGGTCTGAGATGCCTCGTGGCCTCCTGGGATTACTGGTTGAGGCCGAAGGCCCTTCCAGGTCTTCGTCTCAGGAAAGCACCTTGAGCCTCCTGGGTCACAGCCTCCTCCTCATTTTCCACAGACAGTAACTGTCCGGCTGAAAAACTCTTCAGGGGCCTTGGTTACTGTATCAGAGGTCACCTACCCCCCGCCCCCATGCCCTCTGCTGCTGTCACCCTACCTGCAGTGGTCTGTGAGCTGGATTTCCTCCCAGGGGCCTCAGTCAGGTATAGGCCCACAACCCCTGGTCCAGGTCTGGGCTCTGGCCCTTCCCAGGTTGCCCTTTCCCACATGGTGTCCAGAGCAGGGGGGTTCTCCTGATCTCAGGAAGGATCCTCTGACCGAAAGCCTGGAGGAGGAAGGTATTATAGAGATTCTTTCATTTAGTGCACTCTGTTTTTTTTTTGTTGTTAATTTATTTATTTTGAGAGAGAGAGAGCACAAGCAGGAGAGGAGCAGAGAGAGAGAGAGAGAGAGAGAATTCCAACCGGGATCCACACTGCTAGCGCAGAGCCTGATGCCGGGCTGGAACTCACCAACCATGAGATCATGACCTGAGCCAAAATCCAGAGTCAGACGCTTCACTGACTGAGCCAACCTCAGGGGAGATGGGGGAAGTGGGGTGGGGTGGGTGGCCTAGCACAGTCTCTGTTACCAGAGCACCCACTCCACCCACCAGGCACTGTTCCAGAGGCTGGGGGGGCCTCAGTGACCAATGAAAGAAGCTCAAGGCCCAAGGCTCATTGAGATCACATTTTGGGGAGGAGACAGAAAGGCGCACTTTATGCTGAATATGACATGTAGTGATCTAAGTACATTCCACTGATATATAATGTATATATCCGTATTTATTTATATATTTACATAAAGGTAAATAAATGCTCATTTAATGATATACATATTTGTATATTTAATAAAGGTAATAAACGCTCATGAACATTTTATTTATAAATGTAAACCAGCATAAACATCTTTAGATGTATGCAAACAGCAAATATGTATATAAAATATATTATATATAATATATATGTGTGTATATGTGTGTGTGTGTGTGTATACATACACACACATATGATAAGTGCTCGGAAGGAAAATAAAGCAGGGCCTTTCATACAGAGGGCTCAGGGAAGGCTTCTTAGGGGAGGTTTCTCTTCTGCACAGGGCGCAGGGCGCAGGGTGCAGGGAACAGACAGCAGGGCGCAGCAGGCAGCAGAGCCTTCCAGACAGAGGCTGGAGGCAGGAAAGTGTCCAGCTCCAGCGCCAGGTGCACAGGAAGGACCCCCCCCCACCCCTCCCCTCAGCAGGCAAGGCCTTAGGGGTCATGGCGAAGACTTTGTGTTCTGTGTCTAGACTAGTCTCCTCCCTTTGCTGAGGAGAAAGCTGAGGCCCAGCCGGAGAAGGGCCCAGGCAGGCGTTGGAATATGGCCCCCCAGTACAAGCTAGGAGGGGGTCACCTCCTCCACCGCTCATCATTCTGCGGGCTCCCTTGATCCCGCGTCTTTTCCGCCTGGAAAAGGCGGTTGGTTGGAATCACATGAAAGTTCATTTCTGGAAGTCAGACTTGCACGCCAATCCAAATGCCGTTTGTTGCTTTGGGTGGGTTAGAAGGAGTGTGCAGGTGAAGTTGGAGCTGACCTGCCTGGGCCCAGACCGGGCTGCCTCTGCGGACACTACTGCCACAAGGCGGCCCCCGCAGCGCCCCAAGAACAGCTTCCAACTTGACTTGAGAGTATGCTTCCCACCCAACTCCTGGGGTCCCCTATTGTTCCTAATTCCCTAAGACGGGGCGGGGGCCCTGGATCTGCATTTCTAACCCGTTCCCAGGTGCTGCTGGCCAGCGACTCGCGTGGAGAGCCGCCGCCCCAGAAGGCCCTGAAGGAATGAAGGTTCCCTTGGGTTCAGGGGCAGAGGCGGCGACACATTTACCCGCTTCTCATTCTCCAACCTCAGTCCTTCCCCAGATGGTCCACCCCCTTCGCCCTCGAGGGCTTGCCGGGGCCAGGTGGTTCCCCCTCCCGCAACTCCTCCTCCCTGCCAGGGCGCAGCCCGCGCCTCTGGATCTCCCCTCCGCCGCCGTCCCGCCGCTGCCCAGACTGGGGCGCGCTCCGTCCCGGGGTGGAGGAGCCGGGGAGAGGCCCGGGAGGGACGCCGCGGCAGGCGGGGTCGGGGTGTAGCCCCCGGGGCCCAGGCGCGGCCCACCACGTCCCGGGACGCGCGGGCGGGGCGGGGGCGGCGCTCCGGTGGGCGCGGCGCACCTTGCTCCCGGCGCCCCCGCCCCGCGCCGGCCCCTCCCCGCGCGGCCCGCGCCCCCGCCCGCCCGCGACCGTCCCAGCCCCTTCCGTCCGCCCGCCCGGCGGCTGTCCTCCGCCGGCCCGCGTGGGAGAGGACGATGGGTCAGCGCGGAAAAAGTGAATGAGGGCGGCGGCGGCGGCAGCGAGCGCCTGACTCGGCCGGGCCCGAGCACCGCGCGCGACCCCCGCCCCGCCGGCTCCATGGACGCGCCGCGCGCCTCGGCTGCCAAACCCCCCACCGGGTAAGTCGCCGGGCGGCCGGGCAGCGAGCGGGCCGGGGCCCCGCTCAGATCGGACGCCCGCGCCCGCGCCTCGCGCACCCGGGGAGGGGGCGCGGGCGCCAGTAGAGGGGCGCTTGGCGCTGGGGGCGCCCCCTCTCCGGCCGGCGGGCCCGCGCCCCGCCGCGGAAGGGGCTTGTGTACTTTGTGCGCCCGGGTCGTTGCCCAGGTAACAGTGTCAGGCCGAGCCCGGAGCAGGCTCGGGGCGGGTGGGTTTGTGTGCGCGCGCCCTTTATGGGGGGGGGAGGGTCCCCACGGACAGAGCCCTCAGCCACCTCCCAAGTGATCACCCCCCCGGGGGCGGGAGGGCGCTAGGAGACCCAGCCTCGGCCTCCCGCCCCGTCGCCCACTTGCTCGGCGTCTGCCCCGCGTTCCCAGGGTCGCCGCTTGCCCTGCCCTGTCGGCCGGCCACCATCCGCTCCTCCCCGCGATGAAGGAAGGGGACGTTCCGGGACCTCGCAGACCCCTGGGTCCGCTCTCGGGGAGCGCGGTTGTGCGGGGCGCTGTCCTCGCGCTTTCCTGACATCTGCGCCCCCTGCCCGGCTTGCTTCTCAGCTGTTCCCCGGACAGCCTGCAGGGCAAGGACCCGAGGAGGAGACCCCAACTTCGCTGCTAAAGTCGGGGCGTGCATCCTGCCTGCGCGGATCTGCCGCTACCCAGACCTGTCCGGGTGTCCGCGTCCATCCCCGCACTCCCCTCGCGGAGGGATTACTGGCCACATTTCGGCTATACTCGCAGGGTACCTGCCCCGGTGCCGGAAAGGCTAGCCCGCCCTTTAGCAGGAACCTGACCTGGAGTCTGAACCGCGCACCCTCGACCAGGCCGCGGGGTCACGCGCAGCCGGTGCGGCCACTGCTGCGGCGCCCTGCGACCCGCGCACCCGCTCGCTGGCCTGGGGCAACTGTGCTATGAGTCTTGCGAATGGAATGAGTGATTGGGTGGGTCCTGCACCTGCTTACGAATGGGCCCACTTTCCACTGTGGGGACAACTAATCTCTTTTCTTTGCACTTGTGTCCCACTGACTCACCCTGCCCGAGTGTGAGTGCAGGAGTGCCCGTGGCCGCTGTGTGGCTCAAGTCTGTAAAGGTTTTAAAACGCTCTTTTTGTTTGTTTGTTTGTTTGTTTTAAAAACTCTTTAATGCCAGGAAAAAGTGAGCCAGGTTAGCAAATCAAATAATCCCGAAGCTGAGGAATGTTAAACTTTTTTTTTTTTTGCAGTGCACTTAGTGGTGGTTATGTAATTCCATTCGAACAAACAGATTTCCCCAAAAGAAAATAAAGTGGGAAATCCCTTTTTCTGGTAACGGGCCTCCCAAATGACGTGATTCAGAATTACCTTTAAACCTGTTGCTTTGGGAACCTGTTTAATAAGCCTGTTTAAGGAGACCTCATTTTTTTCTCGCTAGCCTAATAGGAGGGAAGTGTGAAGGGGAGAGCTAATGGTAAGAGAGACCAGCAAAACTGAGTTCAGAGATTATTTGTGAAGCCCTGGAAGGGAATGTGATTATGGAAGGAAAATGGTGAATCCTGACGTGGGCACACTCCCTCATGCTGTATCCACAAGAGGCGAATCCACAGCCATTTTTCCCCGGTGGTTCTCTGAGCTGGGGTTGGACTTCATATCTGAGGCTTGGGGGTTGGGGGAGGGGGACCAAGGGCTTTTTCCGTGGATAGGATGCCAAAACAGGCAGTGGTCACCACCCATCCATTGAGTTCTTTCCCTCTGATCCACTTGCTTGAACGTCCTTGTCTGAGAGATGTAGACATGTTGCTTTTAGCTTCTGTTATTCCCAATTATTTTATCGACTGCATTTGTTTTCATTCCTTCAGTGAAGAGACTTCAAGAAAATATCCATATGCTTGGATTTCCCAGATAGGAATTACACAATGAATAAGGCTGTTGTGTGTTAAAGTCGGAGGAAAGAAATGGTCTTGATGTTTTGAATATTTTATGTAATTTAGGTGCTTTGCCTGCCTACCGGAGAAGGTAACTATGGAGGTGACGTTTTTGGCTTTGATAGATTATTGGTAGTGGATTGATTCTTTCCTGATCTGCCCCTCTGTTGCTCGAGGGTAAGGCACTGCTTGCCATGTCTTCTGGAAAAATTTGTTTTCTGTCTGATACTGCAAGCAATGGCTATCAAATCAAACTTGGAGCAAGCTCGCGTTTTCCCACATGATCCAAATGAGTGATGTGGTGAACTTGTTGTTGACTGAATCATTCTCCTTCCTGCGGTATGTAGAAACTGGCTGGCCGGGGACCGCCAACATAAAAAGATTTCATGTTATAGAGCCAGAAGCCCTTCTTGAGGGGCACTGAAGAGATAACACTGTCCATGGCTGCAGATTGTATATCCCACTAAATTATTAATAGGTACTCACTAATTATCTTTAGTGAGCAGCCAAGTGTACATTTTTAGTTGGGTTGAAATTGTATGTTTTTTTTCTTTTAATTTCATGAAGCAAGAACTTGGGACTAACTTAATTGGGAAAAGTATTCCTTTAGGAAGGAGGCAAAAAGTGACAAGGTGATTTGATGTGACTTTTAAGGCATTTTAGAGCTCAGTTGAGATGTCAAAATAGAATGTTCTGGAATTACCAGGAAAGACAAGTTTCCTTTCAGTGAAGTTTTTAAATATACTTAAGTCCATTTAAGATTAACTTTGTGTTTATCTGTTTACTTTTAGTTTTTTTCTTTATCTTATTTTATTGAGTGTTTATGAGATCCCTGCCATTCGCGGGTGGTCGCAGAACGCAGGGCCAACCTTCCCTCTGGGCCCTCTGTGAATGGGACAGCGTGCTGGGGGTTGGCAGGGTACTGGTTAATTTTTTTCTATGGAGGAAACACGGAGTTCTGTAGAATAGAATAGTCCCCAGTGACATGAAATGTCAAAGCAGCTGGGGCATTCGCTCAATGGCCGCATTCAAGCACCGTGCTTGCATAAAAACCAGTGGAAGTTTGCTAATCGATTTTGGCAGGATCCGAGCTTCACGAAAACATAGCTGACACTCATTTCTCCGTATCAGGTTGTAAAGATTCCATCAAGTTACTAGAAGAAGAAAATATTTTTTTTTTTTACATTTTATTTATTTTTGAGAGACAGAGAGAGACAGAGCGTGAACAGGGGAGGGGCAGAGAGAGAAAGAGACACAGAATCCAAAGCAGGCTCTAGGCTCTGAGCTAGTTGTCAGCACAGAGCCCGATGTGGGCTCAAACCCACGAATTGTGAGACCATGACCTGAGCCAAAGTCGGACGCTCAACCGACTAAGCCACCCAGGTGCCCCAAAAATAATTTTTTTTAATTAATGGAAGTGGGTAGTTTGAGCTCCTCCTGTCCTATCACCAACCCCCCAACCCCAACAAAATAGGAAGTATAGAAGCTGCTGTCTTGACAGTGACCATGGACCATGGCAGTGACTGTCTTCCATACAAGCATACAGATGTTAATGAATATTAATGAATGTCTAGCACAATAAGAAAGAAGGTTAGGTTTCTAGCCTTTTTTAAAAAACAGGTTTCTATGGGGCATCTGTGTGGCTCAGTCAGTTACATGTCAGACTCTTGGTTTCCGCTCAGGCCATGATCTTATGGTTTGTGAGTTCAAACCCCATGTCGGGCTCTACACTGACTGCACAGAGCCTGCTGAGGTTATCTCCTTCTCCTTCTCTCTCTTCCCCTCCCCTGCTCGCTTCTCTTTCTCAAAATAAATAAACATTAAAAAGAATTAAAAACTAAAACAAAAATAAATAAATACAAAAGGTTTCTAGCCTTTTGGCCAACACATTTACATCCTTTAAAATGATGGCATGTCTAATGATTTGTTACATTGAATGTTTACCAATTGACTGCAAAGATGTTACTTCTGAACCATACTTCTGGCTGGCAATTCACTTATGACCTTAAAAGTTAGGTATTGTTCGATGTGATGTGGAAAGCAGGCCTAGGGAATTTTATTCTTGCAATTACAATTTTTCTGAATAAGTTCCAGGAGTTGGGCATTCCCCTGTGACACTATCAAATGGCCTTAGGGCACTTTTAGCATTTCTTCAGTGGTTGTGTAAGGGTGATCGAGCTAAATTATGATTTAAATTGGGTTTACGGATATTTGTACAATGTCACCTCTCTTGTCTCCTGGACCTCCTCTGTTCTTTTCTGCACGGCCTTTCCCTGGACAGGGCCTGGCCGAGCTGGTTGTCCCTGGGCACAGGTGGGTGACAGCTCAGGACACGTGCATGTCTGTGTTTCAGTGGCCTTTTCTGCTTGGGACCTGGAAAGTGAAGTCATAGTGTCTGTGCTTCCAGGAGCGTGTCCATGCTTCTCAGAAAACAATGATTGTAGGCTACGTCTACACAGCATAATAAGTGGTTTGTGTTTCTAGGTGTTTTGTGCTTTGTTCTTAATCATTAACTCCAATTTTATAATTGGTCAGAGGTTTTGAACAGTGAGCAGCAAAGTATTTGATACCAAAGTAGCGTGTAGGTCGAGGATATGGATATTTGAAATATAGAAACACTCGGTTGTGATTTGGTCTTGAACTAAGTGAAAACATCTAGTAGAGACTTAGCATATTTATTAGGTGACGTTTCCCTAAATCCTTTCCATTCATCTCCATCCACATGTGGATTTTCTGTGTTACTTAATTTTACTCAATGGGGTTTTTTTTTGTTTTCTCACTTTGACCTGTAACATCTGTTAGCCCCTGACTCGCTGAAAGCTTTTATATATGTTTATATGTGTCATCTTTGTACTTTTCCTGTATTTGAAATGTTTCATATGGATTTATATCGGTATGTTGAAGACATCCCTTTTTACTGTTCTTATGATTTTCATTGATTTAAGCATATTTTAACTGTTAGCACCCTGCCCCATTTTATACCTTTGCTTTCTCATTTCGCCGCGTCCTGAGAATGTTTATTGCAATGTTATCTTATGTCACTTTTCCTTCAGGTTTCCACTCTGCTTTATTTCGTGACAGTCTCTTCCCATAATAGTATTATACTTTTTTCTCATGTGTACTTTATTTGGTTTCATTTGCTTTACACAAAGCTAATGATCGCTTTTTAAGACCCAACAGTATTTGAGACTAGATTTTGCTGTTTACTCTGGTGTGACAGTGGGTCTCCAACAGTGTCTATATTGCCTCCTGCCTGTCTCAGGAATGTCCCCAGGGTTCTGAGCAAGCCCCTCTGGAGAGAGCCCACTTCCCCAGCTGGGAGATACTTTGTGGCCTGTAGCAGTTTTTACACACTTCCATCTGGTTTCCCTAATTAGGGGGTGAGCTGTTGGCTTGCCAAGACTCTATTTTCTACAGGTCAAGTCCAATTAGAATAAATTCCATGGCGAAAAACACTTCTATTTTAAAAAAGGGGAAAAAAAGAAAAAGCTTTTCAACCATTAACATGTATCTCATTTAGACACTTTTGATTAGATAGATTCCCAGACCCCAAATGCTTTTGCACAAATGGTTCTGTGAGGTTCCTACACCACCTCCACCAAACCTTTTTAAGAGACACTGATTGGTTTAGAGAAATCATCTAAGTCCTTGTCCCTTCTCTAAACCTTTAAAAAGACATGACATAAATCCCCAAAGATGAGCCCAGTAAGTCAGGAGTCTTGGTTCATGGAACTCCCTCCCCCCGCTTTCCTTCTCACTGTTACCCAAGAACCAGGAAAAGGAACCATTGTCTTAGGGGCATGTTCCTTAGGGACAACAAGCTGTCCTTTTGCCGGGGACACATGTGGATGTGCTCGTTCTGTCACTGGACACAGAGGACAGGGGAGTGGCCAGGTGGCCCTAATCCGTGATGCCTCTGCTTGGTCAGAATTCCTGTCTGACTTCCTCCTGCCGCAGCCTGACAGGCAGGCCCAGGAGAAAGGACGCTGGTGCAGGGACAGGAAGGCGTGGGTCTTGGGGCCTGCTATGCAAGACTCAGTTTACCCTTCTTCACAGATCCTCTAGGGAGCCATCCTGATGCGGCTCCTGATTGTTCCCCAGCCCAGTGCTAACAAAACTGCCAGGCCGATAGTGTTGTGCGTCCGTGTCCTGTAGAACAGCTGCCTAGCACCTTGAAGTGAGGAACTGAATTTCTCACCTTTTCAACTTTTCACTGAATTAGGGGCGCCTGGGTGGCTCAGTCAGTGGAGCATCTGAGTTTGGCTCAGAACACGATCTCGCGGTTCACGGGTTCGAGCCCCGCATTGGGCTCTGTGCTGACCGCTCAGAGCCTGGAGCCTGCTTCAGATTCTGTGTCTCCCTCTCTCTCTGCCCCTCCCCCACTCCTTCTCTGTCTCTCTCTCTCTCAAAAATAATAAATATTAAGTAAAAAGATTTTTGAAAATTTTTATTAAAGAGTTGTGTGTGGTCAGTGGCACCTCAGTGGCCTGAGCAGATCCTGCTTCTGTTTTATCACTGCTCCTCTGTCCTTCCTCGAACCGGAATTTCCCCTGCTTTCTCATACTTCCCCTCTTCTCTTGGCCTGGGGGCTTCTTGTCTCCTGGCCAGGAAGATTCCTGCTCAGTCTTCTGGCTGCTTCAGGGGCTCCATCCCAGCCTTTCACACCTTCCTCTGGGCTCCGTCTCTCCTGCCACTGCCCCGTCCATCCCCTCTTTTGGAAAGCCTTCCATGGGTGCAGTGTTTCCCGTCTGCTTGTTTCCAACCCCTTGAATTCTGAGCGCCTCTGAGGCAGGGACCCTGTGAGTGTCGGGTCATGGATCTATGGTGTGGGATGCAGTGGATGAGCTCTGCCTCCCATCTGTCGGCTGAGGCTGTTGGATAGGATGGTCTCAAGACTCATGTGAGCTCCAAAGTCCTAGGATCCCACATGTTCCCAGAGAGGCTCAATCCCTCCTTGAAAAAAATTGAATTCCCCTCCCCCAAACCATTACGTCCATCTTGTTTTTGCCAGACTGTATGACAGCAGACAGATCTGTCACACTGCCTTATTCTTTGTGGACTCGGGAGGTGTTCGGTGTCCTATTTTGAGGAACGTAAAGTATTAGACAACCCAGGGTGCTAGCGTCTGAAAGAGGGGATGATTTTCCGTTGCCCTTACATGAAAGTCTTCCTCGGTTGTTCGGGGCTGGCGTCGAGGTGTGGCTGGGATCCCCCCCAGAATTAGTATGTTGAAATCCTGACCTCCGAGGGGGTGGCACTGGGCAGTGGGGCTTTGGGAGGTGCTCAGGTCATAAAGGGGGAGCCCTCCTGATTGGGACTGGTGCCTGAGAAGGGACCCGTGAGCCCTCTCATCCCCTCCACCACCTGTGGTGGGGAGAAGTCTGCCGCTCAGAAGAGGGCCATCACCAGACCTTGCTGGCACCTTGACCTTAGACTTCCAGCCTCCAGAATTGGGAGCAGTAAAGATCCCCTGTTCACAAGCCACCCAGTTACAGCAGCCTGAACAGACTGAGGGTGGGTGCCTGATCCCCGGGGACCTGATTCTTTCCGTCTTGATGCTCTGCATGGCCAGGACATGGCTTGCATCTCTGCGCCGGCCTCGGTCCAGACCCAGGAGGGGCGAGGGAAGGGGGTCATGCCCTCTGCTTTGGGTCAGACCTGAAAGTTGCTCATCTCCCTTCCTTCATATCCACCGACACATCTGTTCTTCTTGTTTTTTTAAATCGCGGTAAACTTATAACATAGCAGTTACCATTTGCACGGGTCAGTGGCTTTAGGTACATTCACACTGTTGTTCGGTCATCTATCTCCAGAACTTTCTTCCGTTAAACTTGAAGTGCCCATCCGCCTGTCCCCAGTCTTTTTAAATCATTTGTCACTTTTCTGCTTTGGGTGCCTGTGAGTGTGACATCCCCTCCCCACCCACCCCCCGCCAGGGACCTCACGGGGGCAGGATCACACAGTGGTGTTTGGGGATCGGCTAATCCATGTTGTGGAGTGTGTCAGCATCCCTTCCTTTCCCTTATTTTTTAATGTTTATTTATTTATTTTGAGGAAGAGAGTGAGAGAGATAGCATGAGCAGGGGAGGTGCAGAGAGAGAGAATGGGAGAGAGAGGAGCCCAAGCAGGCTTGGCGCTGTCAGCACAGAGCCTGATGCGGGGCTTGAACTCATGAACCGTTAGGTCATGACCTGAGCTGAGATCAAGAGTCGGAAGCGTATCCCACCGAGCCCCCAGGCGCCCCGGGATGCCCTTCCTTTTTAGGCTGAGAGATTCTCCGTAATGTCCATTTCCTGCTTGTTCATCCATGTTGAGACTGGTAGACGTTTCTGCTTCCACGTTTGGGCTGTTGTGACTAATACCGCCGTGGATGTGGGTTTGCGAGCAACTGTCCCTGCTTTTGCTGCCACTTAAGTCTCAGAGGAGGAGGGGACGGGAGCCAGGGAGCATCTCCCACTCCCAGGCCAGGCAGGGAGGAGCTTCCGCGGAAGTGGGCATACAGAACGAGTGGCCGTGCTCCTCCCTGGAAAATGTGTCCTTGTTTGCTTTGAGAGTAAGTCACAGAAAATGGTGCAGGGCTCCCCACTGTGGCCACTGTGATGCGGGGCCCGATGGGCAGCTGGCATCCCTGGGCAGCCGTCTCCCTGCATGTGCTGTCCTGAGCACCGAGAAGGTAGAAACACTTGCACCCACACCCCCAATCTGAGAGAGCGCTCCAACCCACAAGGCCAGGGTTGACCAGGGTTTCTTGTCTGCCGCACCGCAGGGCACTAACAGTTTCTCTGTCCCTGAGATAGGCTGTCTGGTCCTGCACGCCACGCCCACTTTTGCATGTTCAGAATGGGTGCCCGCCTGGAAGGGTGGGAGGGGAGAAGATCTCAGAGCTGGGGGTGGCCCGGGCAGGACAGTCGGTGCTCCCTGCCTCCCTGCTGGCCCGGGCATCGGGTGGGATGGAAGAGCTTGCCCGCGTTTTCTGCAGCGTGTGTGCTGTGTGGCCCTTGGAGTCAGAGGATGGAAGAAGGAAATACCAGACCTAGTGACTCCACAATCCTGTGTACAGAGTTTGAACCATTTAATACTTAAGCAGCAAAGTGAGGTCCAGAAATTTGATGGGAAAGTGGGCTGTGAATGTATATGTGAGAGAGTATATGTGTATGTGCACCTGTGTGTATGCGTGTGTGTATTTGTGTATTTGTGTGCATGTGGGTATTGTGTGCGTGCACATCTAGTCATGTGTGAGTGTGCGTGTGTTTTTATGTACGTGTGCATGTGGGTGTGTGTGCACGCCTGTATGTATATGTGGGGATCAATGTCAAGTTTAAAATCACTTGCAGCACTTTGCAGACCAGCACATTCCCAAATCAGATCCTGGAAGTTTTCTCAAGCCCAGTGTTTTGGGAGCTGAAGGTAAATGCAGCTCAGGTGAGCAGGAGAATGCAGCAGAAGTGTATCCTTTTGTTTGCGTGGCTAATTTTTGAGGCTTTGATGTAGTTTTGTTGGCCAGATCCCTCTTCATTGAAAGCACAATCCACTAATGTTCAGTAAACAAACCATTAAGTGGGAAGGAGAGGGTGTACCTGTGGCCAGAAGCGGGACATCGGCCACTGAGGGTAGCTGCTGGCCAAGAGCCGGTCTGCCTGCCCGCCTTCCCTTCCAGTTGTCTGCAGCTCTTAGGTACACTCGGTTTGGGGTGGGATTGAAAACGTTGTCCTCTTCTGCTTGGAAACCGCCATTGTGAAGGTTTCTGGTGTCCTGACCATGCCTGCAGGAAGAATGACATGACGTGTAGGTGGCTAGCTTTAGAAAGCATCATGAGGGGCACCTGGGTGGCTCGGTCGGTTGGGTGTCCAACTTCGGCTCAGGTCATGATCTCACGCTTTGTGGATTGTGCCCTGTGTCGGGCTCTGTGCTGACAGCTCAGAGCCTGGAGCCTGCTTCAGATTCTGGGTCTCCCTCTGTCTTTGCCCTTCCCCCACTCATGCTGTGTCTATATCTCTCAAAAATAAATGTTTAAAAAAAGCATTCATGAAGAAAAAGCGTTGATGAGGGTCATGAAGTCTGAGTGTTTCTCTTGTCCAGCCACCATAGATCAGTCCCCTTTACCACTTCCCAGATGTGTCTGGGTGGCATTACTGCACAGATCCACAGGGAAGAACACGTCATAAATGAGGTTAGCGTATATCCCATTTCCAACGTTCACAGAGCTACAAAAGCTAGTTTGGAAACTCAGCTACTTTAGTTTTTTTTTTTTAATTAAAAAAGTGTTTAATGTTTTATTTGTGAGAGAAAGACAGAGTATGAGAGGGAGTGGGACAGAGAGAGAGACACACACACAGAATCTGAAGTAGGCTCCAGGCTCTGAGCTGTCAGCACAGAGCCCGACGCAGGGCTTGAACTCACAAGCTGTGAGATCGTAACCGGCGTCAAAGTTCACCGCTTAATTGACTGAGCCACCCAGGGATCCCTGTTCTTTTTTTTTTAAGTTTATTTATTTTGAGGGGGGAGGGGCAGCGAGAGGAAGAGACAGAATCCCAAGCAGGCTCTGCACTGCCAGCACGGAGCCTGACGTGGGGCTCGATCTCATCAACTGGGAGATCAGGACCTGAGCTGAAATCAAGAGTCAGACCCTCAGCTGATTGAGCTGCCCAGGCACCCCTGTGCCTGTGCTCTTCTGTTCTGACACCAGGGGACCTTGGAGGTGGAGACGATTGCCATCGTCACCAAGTAGAATTTATGAACTGCCCACCTGGCATCCAGCTGGGGGCTAAAAAGGTGTCACAAACCCCTCCCCCACCACATTCTTTGCTCACCCGGGGACTACACAAGCCGAACATCCCTCGATCTGTTTTCTTCTTATATTTTTAAAACTTGTTTTGAGTCTCTCTCACAAAAATAGTTGATCCTCTTGATAGTGTTTTATGTAACCTGTGTAGAACCCCGCCCCCACCCTGTCAATTACAACCAACCGTTATAATTGACATCCTTGAAGGTGGAAAACCAGAACTTTTGTGGGAAACATTGCTCTGGAGAGGACACATCTGAGTAGGAGTCTTGGAGAGAAATTCCATGCTTGAGATGTTTTCTCGATGTTTACCTCTCATTTTGTGACTTTAATGATGCCGTATCTGTGTGTCAGGGATTGGACTTTCACTGGCGAGGTTGGTGGAAAGTAACAAATGAGCCGGGTTTTTTTTTGACTTTTTAAAAATTTATTTAGAAAGAGTGAGTGGGGGGAGGGGCAGAGAGAGAGAGAGTGAGAGAATCCCAAGCAAACTCCACGCTCAGTGTGGAGCCCAATGTGGGGCTCGATCCCATGACTCTGGGATCTTGACCTGAGCTGAAATCAAAGAGTCAGACTCCAATGACTGCGCCACCCAGGTGCCCTGACAACCTTCGTTTTAAAATGACTCTCCTTTTAGCTGAAGGGAGGTCATGGTGCTGGAGAGGCTGACCTGCCTCTGTTTCTGCTGCTCCTTCAGCCCAGGAGGCTTGGGCGTGCCACCCACCACCTCCCACCCACACCACTCCCTTCCTGTTCACATCAGGTCACACGTGCGTGTTGTCCTTGTCACTGGATTTGAATGACAGGCCTTCCAGTCCACATTTAACCCACATCCAGATTTTTGTAAAGGGCTTACCATGTTTCCGCACCTCTGTCCGTGCAAGTGGGTGTAGGAGCACAGCCCTGCAATTGCGGTCTGTTGTATTAACTTTGTAACCAGGCTCCAGACCTCATCGCTTCATGGTATTTTCAAACACCACAACTCCAGAGTAGAAGTTTCTAGTGCAGTGATGGCAACATCTGTAGCTCAGTTCTGAGAACCCAGTTTCGAGTGATGTATGACCACAGAGTTGCAGACTGACTTTGAGAAGACTGAACGAGTGATTCAGCTCATGCCAGGAAATGTGTCACCATGACCGCCTGGGGTGGGCTGGCAAGATGTCCATCGCCCATGCCAGTAAGCACGCGTTGTGCCCTGTACCATGTACAAAAGTCGTACTAACTCATCATCAGGGTGGCCGTGAACTCGGGTCAAGTTCTATGTTTTGAAAGCACTAGCATCACCAGAATTGGAAAATAATGGGTGGTCTGCTCTCTTTACCTTAGCGGGAGAATGTCTTCCAGTGGGATTTCCCATCCCAGTTGACCTCTACAAAGTGATGGCACCTTTGCTTTATTTCTGTGGTGCCTCAGCATTGATTATGCTGGGGGTGAGGCCAGATCTCCCCCGCTTATTAGCCAGCGAGACAGTCCACGATTATTTCCTTTTTTTTTTTTTAACATTTATTTATTGTTGAGAGACAGAGAGAGACAGAGCATGAGTGAGGAGGAGCAGAGAGAGAGTGAAACACACAATGCAAAGCAGGCTCCAGGCTCTGAGATATCAGCACAGAGCCTGACATGGGGCTCTAACCCATGAACCACGAGATCATGACCTGAGCCGAAGTCAGGTGCTTAACCAACTGAGCCACTCAGACGCCCCTGTCCATGATAGTTTTGTAAGCATCTCCGAGCCCCGGGGAGAATTCAGAGATGGACCAGGAGAAGCGAAGACATGGAAGACCCCTTAAAACCAACCGAAAGGAACATCTTCCAGCTGTGACTGTGGAGCAGGGGCACCTCTCTGAAGGGGGAAGATGAGGAAAAGCTTGCCACGTTTTGAGCTGAGGCTGACAATTAGATAAAACGTGTAGGTAGGGAGGCAGAGACTGAGGACTCCAGGAGGGGCTGCCTTCAGTAGAAGAGGGTGTGATGATCGAGAAAAGCCCCAGGTTCCTTCTTATTAGTGTGGGACCAGCCGGTAGGCAGACAAACCTCCAGCTGACTGAAGTGGGGAGACTGAGGCAGGGCACAGCTTTACTTATTTATTTATTTATTAATGTATTATTTACTAATTAATTTATTTAAAGTGTATTTATTTTTTGAGAAAGAGCACAAGTGGAGGAGGAGCAGAGAGAGGGAAGGAGACACAGAATCCAAAACAGGCTCCAGGCTCCGAGCTGTCAGCACAGAGCCAGATGCGGGGCTCAAACTAATAAACCGTGAGATCATGACCTGAGCAGAAGTTGGATGCTTCACCGACTGAGCCACCCAGGCACCCCTATTTTTTAAAATTTATTTTTAAAATGTTTTAAAATTTATTTTTGAGAGAGAGAGAGTGCAGAGGAGGGACAGAGAGAGGGGAGGAACAGAGGATTGATCCAAAGAGGGCTCTGAGCTGATAGCAGAGAGATAGATGAGAGGTTCAAACTCACGCCGTGAGATCATGACCCGAACGGTGCATTGTTAGATGCCCAACATGGTGGTGCCAGGAGTGAAGGGCCAGCCTGGGAGTCTGGATTTCATCTCGAAGAAGTGGGGGATCAGTCAGTTTTGAGCAGAAGAGTGCCATCCTCATGGACAGAGTGTGTTCTTAGAAGTTTAGACTGAAGCCAGGATGTGACAGACCCAGAGAGGAAAAGGGAGAGTCTAGGAACCAGCTGGGACAGCCAGCATTGCAGTAGCCTGACTTCGCCTCCACCAAGGTGAATGGAAAGGAAGGAATGGACAGTGTCAGGGACGCCATGTGTACAACTCTGGGAGCCACAGGTCACAGAGTGGCGAGACTCCAAACATGGGTCTGTGACCTTAGGGGATGGGATAGTGGGAGCTGGGTGAAGGGAAAGAGGGAGTTTGGAAGAAAGTTATTCACTTTACTCATATTGAGTGCAAATCAGGTGAAGGAGAAGCTAAGAGATAATCAGGCAGGACTCCTGTCTTCCAGTTGCTTAAATATAAGGAGGACAGATGGACAGAGCAGGCTTGACACTCACGGCCAGGGAAGCTCAGAGTGAGGAGCCCTCGGTCTGGGCAGGAGAGTGGACAAAGCCTCGCTGAGAGAGCCATGAACAGCTGTGTGAGGACATAGGCAGCATGGCTCCCGCCTCCGGTCCCAGGCCCAAGGTCCAAGTGACAACCAGAGCCAGTGTTGTTGGGTGCTTACCGAGCACTATTTAAAGTGCTGGCATTGGTCACCTCATTGTAATCCTGACCTCAATCCAGGAAATGTGTGATACTGTTTCTCCCATTTGTAAATGAGGACCATGGGACACAGAGAGGTTAATCAGTGATAGCACGGTCAGCGCAGTGACCCAGTTAACCTGGCACTACTCGTAACCCCTCCAAGTATTCTTCAGATATTTGTAGTAAGGTCACTCTGGGCCCCAAAGGCAGTTCTAGGTTGATGTCTGAGACATGGGGAGGGTTTTCTAGGAGACATGAGTAGTGGGAACAAAGTCAGTCCTTGGGGAGGCACAGATTTTGTGGGAGAAAAGGGAACATTCATAGGGTGTGGGGTAGAGCCCGGGGTGGGAGGGCAGGCTTCTGGTTTATTCCTTCACTTTACTTCCAGCACCTCCGATGACAAGGCCATTACCCATTTTATTTAGGAGGCAGTGGGCCTCAGCCACCATTCCTGCACTGGGTGGTGGTAAAAGGATGCAGGGATTCAGGCCCAGGCTTACCATGCACATACTCCTTACTATTTCAGTTTCTGTGAGACACATTTAGTACCAACTCTCAGGGGACCCTCGTCAGGTATGACAGCCCCCTGTGCTTTAATAACTGCAGTTTGAGTCTTAAATCAAAGGCAACCATTAACACTTATAATAATAAAATAAGAAAGAAGCAATGAACCAGGTTTTCAGGGTCAGGGATGCAGAGTCTGTGTTTGCAGTGGGCCTGGAGACCAATGCTATTCGAAGTATGGTCTGTTGACCTGTCTTCAGTGAGAGAAGTTTGCAGCTGAGATGGCTGACCAGAAAGCAGATTGACATGGCTATGACATCTAAGTGCCCAGTCTGAAAAGTGATGTTGTTGAACAGAATATGGACAACTCTGGTCTTGTAGAACTGGCATGGGAGAGACTGTAGGGAGAGTGATTTTTGTGCATTATGTTATTCATTCCCCTTCCTAGACCTTTATGTAGGTACCATTATTGTCTCCATTTTGGGGATGAGGACAGTGAATTCCAGAGAGGTAACCAACTTGCTCAGGTTTCCTGTAGCCAGCAGTGGCCGTTCTTATGCACCTTTTAAATTGTTGATATATTCTCTCATTCTCTGAGCACAACTGCAGCCTCCTGCTGCCCCCAGACGCATCAGTAGGGCCCAGTGACATGGTGTCGGTCCTGCCTAGAATGTTCTCATTGGGTCTGAGACGTTTCTGGCATGCTATTGGTCAGTCCCTACTGGAATCTGAGCCCATGTGCTGGGGGTTATTAACCCTGTAGCCAATTTGAATCTTGTGACCCTAGGCAGAAAGAGACAGATAGCAGATAAGCAGAATCTGGATTTATGTGGCCACTGCCTCATTTGCTTCCTTTCAGCACTTCTGAAGCTAGGGATTTGCAGAAGTTCTTTGGAACATGGTACTTTCTTGACAGCCAGCTCTGAAACTCCCAGTCTGAAGATGGTGGCATATGGCCACAGGGGGCACTTGCTGGCAGCCTCACTAAATCCCTCAGGGTCTTCATGATGCCACTGACCTGAGAGGGGTGTATGCAGGTGTGCTCACGCATGTGGATATGGACCTTGGAGGTTGTCTGCACGTTTCCAGGGAAGGGGCTACTGGGCTCCTGTCTGGCCTCAGAGCAGGGCAGGAAGGCACTAGGTATGCAGCAGCAACACCTCCTGCTTGACTTTCCTGTCCTAGACTGCTGGGGCTCAGGGCGCATCATTCAGGTAGCACTTCCTTTATTCCACAAGCATCGTCAGGGGATGGGGTTAGAGGATGGGGAGGAGTCTGGTTGGAGAGTGTTTGGCAGAGCTGAGCCAGGAAAAATGAATTACCCCAAAGCCTGGTGTCTTCTGTGTACAACTCAGAAGAGGCTGCTCAAGGCTAGTCTTTGGTTTTAAATGGTATAGAGTCACATTTGCTGCACAGATGCAGCACTCTGTCCATGTGGGCAAAGGTAGTCCCTGCCACTGCCTAGTGAGTTGGGTCAATGCTGCGCTATGTGAAGTGATGGGAACTATTTAACAGTAATCTACACTCACGCACGGTTTGCTGGCTGGCAGAGCACCCACGCCTATATTCTGTGAGCTGGCAGGATAGGCCAATCTACTTTCCAGATGGAGAACTGTCCCATGGATTAATTAAGCATGCCACAGAGGCCTGCCTTGCATGCGTAGCCCCAGCGCCTGTGTGTAGGTGGTGAATGCTCATGGGCGATGGAGCCCACACTTGTAGGAATGCGCTCATCAACTAGCTGTGCAGTGACCATACCCACATGGCCAGCAGCCTCAGAAAGTGTGGCCTGATCACACAGGTGACCAACTGGAAGACCATAGGTGTAGTAGTCTTCTTGCTGAACACAGATTGCCCCAAACTTAGAAGCATGAAGTGTGATGGCACCACTGGGCAGTTGTGACTCAAGTGTCTCCTGAGGTTGCAGCCATGCTTACAGAGTGACCAGAAGCTGGCTCATTCCACTTATGCTCATTTTTGGCAGGACATCTCAGTTCTTGGTGGTGTGGACTTCCCCACACAGTCTCTGTAGAGCTGGGGATTCGAGAAGGAATTCCAGGAGGCTTCAGTGCCTTTATGACCGAGCCTTCCAAATCACTTGCTGTCACTTAGCCTCATATCACATTCCTCAGAAGCAGGTCGCCAAGTCCAGCTGACTCCCAAGGGGGTGGAATGAGGCTCCTGCTTTGGAAGGAACTAATATAAAACAAGTGTCCCCATATTTTAAAACTACCACGGGGCAATCTGGGCTTGATGGCCTTTTCCCAAAGCAACTTGGTTAAACCACTTGTGACAGTATTTAAAACCCACACTGGGGGCACCTAGGTGGCTCGGTCAGTTAAGCGTCTGACTCCGGCCCAGGTCATGATCTTGAGGTTTGTGATTTCGAGCCCCACGTTGAGCTCTGTGCTGACAGCTCAGAGCCTAGATCCTGCTTCAGATTCTGTGTCTCCCTCTTTCTCTGCCCCTCCCCAATTCATGCTCTCTGTCTCTCAAACAATGAATAAACATTAAGAAATGTTTTTTAAATGCCATTGGAATTTTGATAGGAATTTCATTGAATCTGTAGATTGCTTTGGGTAGTATAGAGACATTTCATCAGTGTTAATTCTTCCAGTCCATGAACATAGGCTATCTTTTCATTTATTTGTGTCTTTTTCCTGAGGGGGGGGGGCTTTGAATAAAGACACACCTCAGCTTCTCCCTGAGGTTTTAATTCAGCCTGCAGCACAGGGTGGGATTCAGCGGGAGTGGTCTGGGGAACTCCCAGGTGGTTCAGATGTCCCATCCGGGCTAAAGATGATCCATACACTTGTTCCTCTACCCATCAAGCCCTTAAATGAAACTGAATAAAAATATTGTTCCAGCTCTCAAGGAGGCCCGCCTAGGAGTTCTGTTTAGTCTGCAAGAACTGTTTACTTAGCGCACAATTGTTCTGTGTTACAAAAACTTCCTGTATGTTTTAATGCACTTCACGTGGTCTAACCAGGTTGCTTTGGAAAAAGACAGCCAAGCCCAGATTGCAAGCAAGCACTCAAGCTATACTTAGCGCCGAGCTGTGAGTAATCACCAACATGGAAATGGTTATAAAGCCTTGACAGGCATCCACCACAAAACAGAAACCGCTCTGTAAAACACTTGCAGAGACATTTATATAATTGCTTTCCTGCAGAATTATTTGTCTGAAAAGTAAATTGTTGATCAAAAAAAGACATGAAATGTTTATCTTGTGAAAAATAATGCTTTGGTTAAAAAAATATACATGCACAAACTAAAACAATGTAAAACTGAGACTTCTAATTTTTGATTGTCCTGATATAATCAAACATCTTTCAGCACCTTTGGATAACTTTGAACTAGAGTTGTGCATATAACAGTCTCTATGTTACATTTTTCTCAGATTTCTCTCCATATAATCGGTGTTTAAAAGTAAAATGATAGGAGTCCCTGGGTGGCTCAGTTGGCTAAGCATCCTACTTCGGCTCGGGTTATGATCTCAAGGTTTGTGAGTTTGAGCCTCCTGTCAGGCCCCGTGCTGACAGCTGGGAGCCTAGAGCCTGCTTTGGATTCTGTGTCTCCCTCCTCCACTCATACTCTTTCTCAAAAATAAACATTAGAAAAAGTAAAAGAAAAAGTTAAATGATTCATTTTTACTGGTGTAGAATCATTTTAAAATGCATTCATTTAGGGGTGCCTGGGTGGCTCAGTCGGTTAAGCGTCTGGCTTCCGGCTTCAGCTCAGGTCATGATCTCATGGTTCATGGGTTCGAGCCTCGCATCGGGCTCTGTGTTGACAGCTAGCTCAGAGCCTGGCACCTGCTTCAGATTCTGTGTCTCCCTCTCTCTCTGACCCTCCCCTGCTCATGCTGTCTCTCTCTCTCTCTCAAAAATAAATAAAAAACATTAAAAAAAATTTTTAATGCATTCATTTGGTTAGCTGAGGTTTTGTTTTAAAATACGATTTAATTAAAATTGTTCCGTGTGCTGGCATCTTGGGTGTGGATAATTTGTCCCTGACCGGTCAGAGCCCACAGTATAGAAACAGGGACAGATCTCCAAACAAGGAGTTAGGACACATGCTGTGAGAGAGATGTGCACAGAGTGCTTTCAGAACACCCAGAAAAGAAGGGGCATTTCGTTTTCCTCGTAGGGTGGGGCTGAGATAAGTCAGGTTTATTTTTATGAAAGGCCTTCTCATAAAATGATTCTGCCGAAGCAGTTCTTAAATATAACACTCATTCCAGACACACACAGCAGCCAGGCGGCAGGGGCTGTAAATACCACACCAAGATTAGCTCACATAAATAGACACTTCGAGCTTTATTCAACGGGAATTTTCCCCCCTAATGATCAAAAAGGAGAGAATACAGAGGTGTCAAAAAGTGCAGACATCTAAGAGACTGTCAGGATTGGACACTTTTCAGAAAAGTTAAAGTCAAGATTAGCAAAACCACAATGAGATACCACCACACACCTCTCGGAATGGCTAAAATTAGCAACTCAGGAAACAACAGGTGTTGGGGAGGATGTGGAGAAGGGAGAACCCTCTTGCGCCATTGGTGGGAATGCAAACTGGTGCAGCCGCTCTGGGAAACAGTGTGGATGGAGGTTCCTCAAAAAACTAAAAACAGAAATACCATTCAACCCAGCAACTGCACTTCTGGTTATTTATCCAAAGGATACAAAATGCTGACTTGAAGGGGCGCGTGCACCCCAACGTTTATAGCAGCACTATCTACAGTAGCCAAAGTATGGAAAGAGCCCAAATGTCCATTGACTGGTGAATGGATAAAGAAGATGTGGTATAGAAATACAATAGAATATTACTTGGAGATTGAAAAGAATAAAATCTTGCCATTTGCCACAATGTGGATGGAACTAGAGTGTATTATGCTAAGCTAAATAAGTCATAGAAAGATAAATATCATATGATTTCACTCATATGTAGCACTTAAGAAATATAACAGATGAACATAAGGTAAAAGAAGGAAAAATAATATAAAACAGAGAGGGAGACAAACCATAAGAGACTCTTAAATACAGAGAACAAACAGGGTTGCTGGAGGGGTGGTGGGTGGGGGGTTGGGCTAGATGGGGGATGGGCATTAAAGAGGATGCTTGTTGGGATGAGCACTCGGTGTTATATGTAAGTGATGAATCACTAAATCCTACTCCCAAAACCTATACTATGTGTTAACTAGAATTTAAATTAAAAAGCAAAAAGTAAAGTTGAGATTAGGTTGTACCCTAGATCCTGTGTTTTTGGGGGCAGTTCTCGGACACGTGCTGACCTGTGGACGTGAGTAGTGTGTACACTTAAGGGATAGTGTGGTCTGATGGACCTGAGAGTGTGCTGTGTGCCGTCTTCTCACCAGGGTGTCCTGTCTGCTTGGCTGGGTGGCTGGAAGTTCCTGGCAGCGATGGTGTGGGAGGGCAGACCTGGGGCATGACCACATGCAAGGCCAGGCACTCACGGGATTGTCTTTGGTTCCACTGAAGTGGATAATTAACAGTTACCAAAAGCGGTTTTGAGAACTTTGATTGGGCAGGCAATACAGGTGAAAATTCTACATAAATTAAGCCCAGACAGTATTCAAGGACAATGCTAGATCCACAGGGGACTCAGAGTTACATGTGCTCTCGGACTAGTGAGATCAAATAAAAAATAGTAAACGTGTATTCAGAAAAAGTTCTTGACTGAAGAAAATCTTAGGAGGCAAATTGCTGTAGTTGGAGGAAGTAATAGTAACACCTTAGATAGAGAGAAAAGTGTTCTGCGAGAGTTCAGCAAAATGAGCAAACGTTTCTAATAAATTTTAACTTGATAAACGAGCTGTGTCTTGCAATATGAGTCGTGTGTGATGCCAAATATCACATGATCGCAACCAAGCCAAAGTCTTGAAATTCTCTTTGGTATACGCATGCTTTGGATTACAAGCATGTTTCTGGAATGAATTATGTTCGCAAACCAAGGTTTTTCTGTTACGTTACAACTCGGGGAACCAAAAAAAAAAAATGTGTGTTCTGTGTGATCTAGTGACCTGAGGTGCCACAGCCAGGATGGAGTCCTATAGGAGGGGCTCTGTGGGTCCTCAGACATGAATGACCTCACTCACACAATTAGTCTTCGTATTTTGAAGGTTACAGGTTTTTTCTTTTTCTGGAATTTATTCTTTTCCCTCTTTGTGATTGAGAATGTGTACTGCATGTTGTAACTACGGATCAAGGTGTATTTATGTACAACAAACAGCATGTACTTCACATCTTGAAACTATTGTCACATTCAGGGTGCAGGGCTTTTCCATCACTGCCAGAAGTTTCCTTGTGCCTCTTTGCAACCTATTTCTCCCTGCACCTGTCCTGGGGCAACTGTTGATCAGCCTTCGGTCACATAGGGAAAGTGCGTATTTTTTGGAATCTTCTATAAATGGTATTGTTTAGTACCTACTCTTCTTGGTCGAGTCTGTCATTGAATGACATGTGTTTGCCTTCATTCCTCTTTAATGATGACAGCATTCCACTTGTTAATTTCCAGTGTGTTACAGGTAAAGCTGTTGTGCACATTTATAGTCTCTGTGGGGACATACATTCCCATTCTTTTCAGTAAACACCTAGTGGTGGAATGGCTGAGTCACAAGATTCACATCTGTTTTCCCGTTGGGAGCCTAGTGGCTCTACCATTGTAGGTTCTTTAGCCGTGGAGAGGGAGGGACAGTGCTGGGTCACTCTTTACTTTTCACTGTCCTAATGGGTGCAAGTTCATCAGACAGAAATGTAAATTTGTTTACTGTTTAATAGCTTATTTCTGCAGTTCAGCAATTGAATTTGGACAAGGATAGAGCCAGCGACCTGGGCTGGTATGTGATTGAGCACATGCCTGGGGCCAGCAAGCCACAGCCTACCTCCCCCCCACCCCCAACAGTGGCTGGATTTCCCCACCTTCTGACTGAGCAGTGCTTTCTTTTCTTTCTTTCTTTCTTTTTTTTTTTTTTTTCAGTAGCACCAGTAACTTTTAATTTTGGAACAGGTCACTTTTCAGGGGACTTATTTAAATTTGATAACAAACCACCATTGATTTGAAGATTCAGCAAAGTCCATTCAGTGACTTTAAATGACAAAAACCAGAATCTTGTTCCTTTAAAAATATATGATGGAAAATTTCAAATGTACATGCAGTAGAGATCCCAGTGTGGAAACTCCCATGTGTCCATTATCAAGCACACAATTTTTTAAGTTCATTTATTTATTTTAAGAGAAAGAGAGAGTGGGGAAGGGGTGGAGAGAAAGAATCCCAAGAAGGCTCTGCGTTGTCTGCGCAGAGCCTGACGTGGGGCTCAGATTCACAAACCGTGAGATCATGACCTGAGCCGAAATCAAGAGTCAGGTGCTTAACTGACTGAGCCACCCAGGAGTCCCCCACAAGCATACTATTTTTTAACATTTTCTTTGGCTTGGTTATTTTATAGGAAAAGCTCAAACAGTCGTTTCCTTTGACACTTCCATATTCATCACTCACCCCCAAGGCTCTTCCCTGAGGACCCTGTCATTGCCTGGAACCAAACCAGCAGTGATTCCTCAGCACCAGCTGCCCTGCACATACAGGGACTTCCCAGATTGTCTTCCCAGGGTGGCTTTCAAGGTTGTAAAAATGAATCCTCAGCCAAAACCACTGGGGAGGACAACCGGTTAGGCAGGGTATTTGGCCTCAGTTATTTTCCTTCTAGCAAATCTCCTGTTGGCTCCTGTCACCTCCTTTCCCTCCTTGTGTCTTCTTGTCACCCCAGCTACCGCCATATACATCAGGGTCTCAGCCTTGCTCACATGCATCTTGGGCTCTTCAGCCTGTGATCCAGGGCTGTGTGCTGTGCACCTGCGTGCACAGGTGACTGGTTTTCTGACATCTCACAGCGGCTGATTGAGGGACTGCGTACCCTGCAGGCGGGGTGAGCATCTGGGTCCCCGTCCGTGCAGTCCAGGGTGACAAGGATACCCAGGCTCTGACTGTTCTCTCTGAGTTTCAGAGAAACAACACTCCTTCGTGCTTCGTTTCCACATCCTGTGTTTATTTGAGAGTCACCTGACCTCAAGACCAAGGTTTAAAGGAAGACGGAGCACAGATGGCTCTGCGACACAGACACATTTGTCTCCAGCAGGCCACCTGAGTTGTGACATCTCAGGTCTCCTGTCACCTCTGCTGAGTGCCGACTCTCTGCTTTGCCTGTGACTTCAGAACCCATGTTCCCCAGCAGTTAGCAGTCGGATCTCAAGGTTAGATCGATAAGATGTGGTGGTGGCACTTGGTGGCCCTGATGGCCAGGCGCACATGGCTGATATGACAGGGCTGTGACAGGCCATTCTGTTGCATCTCCCTGACTGCGGATGGGCGCTCAATTGTGTCTGCCCCTGAGCAAGCACTGCCTCTCCAGTTCTACTGGAAAATGTGGCCGGCGCAAGGTTGCCGCTGCCTTTGAGGACGTCTTCCTTCCTCGCACTTTCCTCTCTGTCCTGTTTCCACAAGGCCTTGCTGGAGGGCCTGTATGCAGGAACCGGGTTGAAAATAGAAACAGAAAACCAGGCCAGGGGATGGGAGAGGGATGAGAGATTCAGCTGTGAAAGCAAGAGATTCATTTGTGCCATGACGGGACATCAGCTTGGTCTCTGTGTCCCGGACAAGCCGGGCAGACTCAGAAGCACGGATTTCCGTAGTTGTGGCGGTGAACGTGGGACAAGGTCTGGTTCCTCATGGGATGCAGCATTTTCCTGGCACTGGAGGTAATTAACTACTTGCAGTGGTTTGTGCTGATCCCTGCTGCCCACCCACACTCCGTGGTTTGCAGGAAACACCTGTAGTAGACAGACTTGGGTGTGCACCTGCTGTATGCATTGGAGAGCCTGGGCGGTGGCTGTGTGAGGAATGAATGGTCAGGTCTACCACATCGGGGCTCGGCAGGGACAAAGACAGATGTGCAGTGCACGGCCTAGATCGGGACAAGGAGGGGGTTGGTTCTCCAGGAAGGGAGGCCAGCCGAGAGAATATGCAACCGGACAGCCTAGCAGCACCTCCATGCCATGTAGTGGAGCCCGTCTGTGGCCTCAGAGGACCCATGCCAGCTCATCAACTCTCTTTGGAAAACCTGCTCTGGGAGCTGTGGAAGGGCAAGGCTGCAGCTGGGGGAGGCTAGCTGGGAGGCTCCTGTCAGGGCCCAGGAGAAAGGGGCGAGGTTGTGAGCCACTTGGGTCAGGCCGTGGGTGGGAACGGAAGCAGGAGGAATTTCAGGCAGGGGTCAGAAATAGGACTGATGGACTGGGGGCCAGTTGCAGGTGGAGGATGAGGAGGAGAAATGTGATTTGGGGTTAGGGATGTGACCTGGTTGACAATGAAGGGGAGAACAGTTAACCTTTGAAGGGCACTTGGCAAATCCCTTTTGCCAGCGCCGAGAGTCCGTTGTCCTCCAAGCCCCATGTGGAGGGCAGGACAGGTCCCTCCTGGGATCGCTGCACGTGTGGCTTGGCAAGACTCACAGACTTGTTCAGAGTAGCACAACCAGAAGCAGCGATAGAAGCCTCCTGGGCCGTGTCTGACCCTGCATGCCCGTGGGTGGCTGGCAAAGCAAGATCTGGAATCCTGAGCCATCTGTTCAGAGCGAGGATCGCAATGACAGCTTTTGCTTTGTATGTGGGTGAAAAGAAGGGGTGTGGAGGGCAGCCGGCCTGGCACACACAGAGGTGGAGCCCTGCACCCTGGCAACGAGGCTGGGCTTCAGGGCCAGCCTGAGAATTCACAGCATGGAGCAGGACCTGACTTAGATCAGGTGCTTGTTAACTCCACCTCGATGGCCCCATCTAAGAGGTCCCACTGTTCTGTGTTCCTGAAGATGCTGGGACTGGCTGGTTCAGGGTTGACCGAGAAAACACAGGGTGCCAACTTACATGTGAATTGCAGATAGACAACAAATGTATTATAGCATAAGCGTATCCTGTGTAGCCACTGGATCTGAAGTTCATGGGTAACTGGGCCTCCTGTATTTTTCTCTGTCATCCTACCCGACTCAGGGAACTAAGATTGCAGTATGTGACACCAACCTGATTTGGTTTTCTGGTGTCCTGTGGTGCTGCTGTCACAACGGTCAAGAGTGAGCGAGTATCCAGGGGAAGTGTGTGAAGTGAGGGTGGATGAGGGCGCCAGCACCTGAGGGCTGCCGGCCCAGGATGCTCAGGAAGCAAAGGACTGAGGTAGATTTAGCAAGGCAGGTAGTGAGAGAGGATGGGGGGGGCAGCTGCTGACTTTTTGGAAAAGATTATATAGAATTGGTATGGTTTATTTATTTTTCTTAAATGTTTTGTAGAATTTCCAATGAAACCATATGGGCCTGAAGAGTCCTTTTTCCTCATGTTCTTAACCACAAATTCAATTTTTTTAAGTACGTGTATTTGGGTTATCCATTTCACCTTCAATGAGTTTGGGTAGTTTGTGATTTGGGGGGAGTAAGTTTATTTCATGTAAGTTGTTGAATTTGTGGTTTCTGCAGTGATCTCTTCTTTTTCATTCTTCATGTTACTAATCAATGACTTCTGTTTTCTGTCATTCTTAATGTCATTAGAAGTTTATCAACTAGATTGATCTTTAAAAAGAACCACATTTTATGTTCCATTCCTTTTTTTTTTTTTCCTCTGGTCTTAACTTTATGATGCCTGCCTTCTCATGATTTGTTCTTTTTCAGATTTGATAGGTAGGACTCTGATTATCTATTTGAGACATTTCTTTTCTAATATAAGTATTTGATAAGTATTTGATGCTCTACATTTCCTTCTAAGGATTTCTTTATCATCTCACCAATTACTGATTCTGATTTTTTTTTCATTTATGTTCAAGTTCCTGAGACCTCCTCTTTTTCCAATCAAATATGCAGAAGTATGTTATTTAATTTCCAAGGACTTATATAAATTTTATTATCTTTCTTCTGTCACTCATTTGTAGTCTAATTTCAATACTTGCTTAGAGAACTTGCTTTGTATGCCTTTTAATGCTTTCTACATTTGGCTAGATTTGTTTTATGGGCCAGGGAATGATCTGCCTTGGTGAATGTTCTACATGCACTAGAAAGTCATGTGTTTTCTGCTACACTTGGGTGGGATCGTAGAAATGTCCATTAGATCTGGTGGGTGGTATAGAGTTATTGAATTCTTTCACATCTTTGTTGATTGTGTGGTAGTTGCATTGGTGAGCAAGAAAGGAGTGTTGTCTCAAAATTTAATTGTGGATTTGTTTATTTCTTTTATTGTATTTGTCCGTTTTTGTGTCATGTATTTCAGAGCTCCATTGTTTTGTGCATTTAAGTGTAGGATTATTATATCTTCATGGTAAATTGACGTTTTTATTATTATGAAATGTCCCTCTTTATCTCTGGCAGTTCTGTCACTCGGCCGCATTTCCCCCTTGTCTGATTTTTACTTCAGGCCAGTCTAGCTTTCTTTTCTTCTTTTTCCTTTTGCAGGTTTTTCTTTTCTTTTATTTAAATTTTAGTTAGTTAACATTTTTAATTTTTTAAGTACTTTTATTTTTATTTTTAAATTTTTTATTTTTAATTTTCTAATTTTTATTTATTTTGACTTTTTATTTATTTGTATTCATTTGAACTTTTATTAATTTTTATTACTTTTAAATTTATTTTTAATTCTAATTTTAATTTGGTTAATATTTTCATGGTATATTTTTTCCATCATTTTACTTTTTAAAATTTTTTTTTAATTTATTTTTGAGACAGAGACAGACAGAGCATAAGCAGGGGAGGGACAGAGAGAGACGGAAGCACAGAATCTGAAGCAGGCTCCAGGCTCTGAGCGGTCAGCACAGAGCCTGATGCAGGGCTCAAACTCATGAACCGCAAGATCATAACCTGAGCTGAAGTCAGCCGCTTAACGGACTGAGCCAGCCAGGTGCTCCTCCATCATTTTACTTTTAAGGTGAGTTTCTTGGGACACCTGGGTGGCTCAGTCAGTTAAAGGTCCAACTTGGGCTCAAGTCGTGATCTCACAGTTTTTGAGTTTGAGTCCTGCATCAAACAAACTCTATGCTGACAGCTCAGAGCCTGGAGCCTACTTCAGATCCTGTGTCTCCCTCTCTCTCTGCCCTTTCCCTGTGTGTGCTCTGTCTCTCTCTCAAAAATAAAATAAACATTAAAAAAAATTTTTTAAATACTGAATTTCTTGAAAATAGCATGTACATTTCTTCCTTGACTTATGATGGGTTATGTCCTGGTAAACTCATCATAAGTTGAAAATACTGTAAGTTGGAAATGCATTTAATATGCCTAACCTACTAAACATCAGTGTAGGCTAGCCTACCTTACGTGTGCTCAGACAACTTACATTGGCCTACAGTTGGGAAAAAAAATCATCTAATACAAAGCCTATGTTATAATAAAATGTTGAATGTCTCATGTAATTGATCGAATGCTATGTTGAAAGTCAAGAGCCAGAACGCTCATATGGGTACAGAATGGCTGTAAGTGTATCAGTTGTTCATCCTCACGACGTCATACTGCATCTCTCTGCCACTGGCCAGCATCATGCAAGAGTAGTGTGTGCCACCAGTAGCCTGGGAAAAGACCCAGAGCCAAAATTTGAAATACGGTTTCTACTCAATGAGTATTCCTTTCACATTATCGTAAAGTCAAAGAATTGAACCATTGTAAGTCAGGGACTGTCAATATTTGAGTAATCTGTCCTTTAGCTGAAGTGTTTAGAGCATTTATAGTAAATCATTATATAAAACCGTTATATTAAACCATCAATATGAATGAAAAATATCGATCTGTAGTTTTTATGGTATTTTTGAATTTAGGTTTAATCATGTAATCATATTTTTCTTTCTTACCTGTTTTGCGTTGCTGCTTCCCCTTTCCTGTCTGAGTTTTTGGAAATTTTTCATCTCATTTTAGTTTTTCTGTTGTGGTTTTCAGTATAGTCTTTGTTTATTTGTATGGTTTTCTTAGGGATTAAAATAGGCATACTTTTCACAATCTCCTTGGGATCAGCACCTTATCGACTCATGCGGAATATAACTTATTCATATAAGTACGGTTCTTGGTTGTGCCACCTCTGTATTTTCAAGAAGAGAATAATGTGGGGCGCCTGGGTGACTTAGTTGGTTGAGCATTGGGCTTCGGCTCAGGTCATGATCTCGCGGTTCATGGGTCTGAGCCCCGTGTCTGGCTCTGTGCTGACAGCTCAGAGCTGGAGCCTCTCTTCAGATTCTGTGTCTCCCTCTCTCTGATCCTCCCCTGCTCATACTGTCTTTCTCTCTCTGTCTCTCTCTCTCTCTCAAAAATAAATAAAACATTAAAAAAATTTTTTTAAAAAGAAGAGAATAACGTGTTATGTTTATTTCTCTAGTTTCCTCATGTTCCAAGTTTCCTTCTCACATCATTTCCATTCACTCAAAAGAACTTACTTTAGCAATTTTTTTAAACTTCTGATTTTTGGCAGGACATCTCAGTTCTTTGCTACATGGACCTCTCCACAGGGCATCCAGTTTCCCGTGGAGTCCGGGATTTGAGAAGGAATTCAGGGAGGTGGCAGTGACTTTATAACCGAGCTTCCAAATCACACACTGTCCCTTAGCCTTGTATTGCATTCCTTAGAAGCAGGTCACCAAGTCCAGCCCTCCTAGTCGGAGAGGCTGTGTGTATGTAAAGGCAGAAGTATATGGGAACTCTCAGTGCCTCTTGAATTTTGCTGTGAAATTTCGCTGTAAAACTGCTCAAAAAAAAAAAAGTCTATTGAAAAGATGCATGTGCCAAAGTGTCTCATATTAAAAATATTGTGGAGGGGAACCTGTCAGTTAAGCATCTGACTCTTGATCTCAGCTCAGGTCATAATCTCATAGTTCATGAGTTCGAGCCCCATGTTGAGCTCCTTGCCGACAGTGCAGAGCCTGCTTTGGGATTCTGTCTCTCCCTCTCTCTGTATCCTTCCCCTGCTCACTCTCTTTTTCTCAATATAAATAAATAAACTTTAAAACATTTTTTAAAAATAATTGTAGTGTTTGGTAAATATACTTGAAAATTTTAGGTGCTTTATTTAATTATAGAAAGGAACTACAATGATCAAAAACAGTATGATACACTTTCAGAAGTACACGGGGTAAACACAGCATATTCCATTTTCTTTTTAGTAGTTCGGGCAGGCCTGGTAATTTGTTCCATATATTTTCATTTTCTAGGCTATATTCCTTATTAGAGTTTTGGGGCACCTGGGTGGCTCAGTCGGTTAAACGTCCGACTTTGGTTCAGGTCATGACTTCTTGGTTCTGAGTTTGAGCCCCACGTTGGGCTCTGTGGTGACAGCTCAGAGCCTGGAGCTGCTTCAGATTCTGTGTCTCCCTCTCTCTCTGCCCCTCCCTGCTCATGCTGTCTCTTCCTGTCTCTCAAAAATAATTAAACATAAAAAAATAAAAAAGAAGTGTCTGAGTTTTGGTAGATAGCTTTTATTAAATATTTTAGTTTAATATTTAATAAATATTTATTTAAATATGTTAAAAACATTAGAACTTCAGTGTTTCACTTAGAATTTAAAATGGGTATGGTGCCTTTCACATAAATGTGTCTATGTGGCCTGTCAATAAGTCATGGAGTTTTTTGAAAGCTAAGCCCTACGTTATTAGCCCGTAGGTGCCTGTCCAGTACACAGGGCAGGGCGGGACCTGCTGGTAATTCGAGAGGGACAACAGCTGTGCCGGTCCTCATGGGGCCACAAGTGTCTGGGAGAGGAGTGCTCCCGGCAGCCCGCCCGTCGCCTGGGCGCGGCAACTGGTCAAGAAGGAAACGTACGGAGGGTCATCAGCTCAGCGCATGCAGCAGCCTGGCTATTTCCGTACTTGCCAGCTCGCTCCAAATTGAAATTATCTAGAAAAATCACACACACTGAGGGATCCCCCCCCCCCAGTTCTGTAGATTATGGTTGTCATTTCTGCCTTTGGAGGAAGAGCACAGCGCAGTTCAGCAGCTTCAGCGAGCGGAGTCACAGACCTGCCTAAATGTCGCACCGTCGTCTGCTGGCGAGGCTTCGAGGAGGGGACACGGGCGGCCCTACATGGGAGTGCTCTTCCTCTGCCAGCCTCCCTAGGGCCAAGTGCTCCATTCGGTTAAGCTCCGGATCAAATTTAGCCTGTTTGGTGTGCGTGCGTGTGGGAGTTTCTGTGAATGTGGAGCTTCTAAGTTTATGCGCCACTTGATACGGGGTTTAGAAGGCTGGGATCTGTGGTGCTGGCTCTCAAGGCTGGCCGCTGTGTTGTTAGTGCAGAGAGAGCCTTGTCCTCCAGGACTTGCCCGCGGCCACGCTGCTCAATCTGGGCGTCTCTCTGACCCGTCACACGTGGCCACACAGTGATCGGTAAATAACACGAAACCCACCTGCTCTGTGATGTGGACAAGGGCATCCGCTCTCACCTTCCAGGTTCCTCAGAGGCAGCTTTGGAATACGGCTGGGAGTCCTGAACCTGCGTGGAGAGCCTGGGGAGGGGGAGCCATCCATGTACCCACCTGTGACTGTCTGTCCCCTGATCACTCCTCCTGGATCAGTCTTGTGCTTGGTGTGTTCACCGGAGATCACGGGCTGGGTTTCCATAGCAATCTGAGAAGGGTGGCATCTCCATCTGGCCGTGCAGGAACTGCAGCAGAGAGAGAACATCCATCCTTGTGTCTGTCCAACAGCCCATCCGTCTGTCCACTGTCTGTTTGTCCATGCCTGTTACTGGTTAGTGGTCACATGCATGTAGATCACTGAGGTCAGTTAGTCGGGGCCACGGAATGTTTTTATTTATTTATTTATTTAATAAGTTTATTTACTTATTTTGAGAGAGAGAGACAGGCAGAGAGAGAGAGAGAATCCCAAGCAGGCTCTGCTAGCACTGCTAGCACAGAGCCTGACGTGGGGCTCGAACTCACCAACTGTGAGATCATGACCTGAGCTGAAATCAGGAGCCAGATGCTCAACCAACTGAGCCACCCAGGCGCCCCAAATCTTTTTTTTTTTAACTTAAGGATGATTTTCCTGCAGAAGAAGAAAAGACCACATATAAAGTACAAAAATGATAACAATATTTTTTTGATAATAATATTTTTAATACAGAGGGAAAATATTTGAAGAAAAAAATCCTTTCACTCATGCACCTTCCAAAATTAAAAATGTAACCAAAACCTATATTTGGAAAAAAATTGTTTTAAATAGTTTCTCAAATTTCTTCATCTTTTATAGCTTGTACAGAGAATCCCGTGTGCACTCATGGGGGTTTCCCAGATTCTAACATTGGCTCTGCTGTTCTCTCTCTTTCTCCCGCTTAAATTCACATGTGGAGGTTTACACACACACACACACACACACACACACACACACACACCCCTCACATACTCTGTCTCCAAGCAGGACATGCACTGGGCTCACGCCTGTGCCTTCCAGCCTCACGGACAGTGTGTCCATCCGGAGTGCACTCCCAGTACCCGAAGTTTGCTGAGCAGGCCAACATCATCTAAGTCAGCGCTGTGTTGAGAAAAGAGAAGGAGAAGGAAGGAAGAGTTCCTTTTAAAGAAGCAATGAAAGTTGTACCCATAAATGAAGACTCGGGGCATGGTAGAAATTTTCTTTCAGGGGGCACCTGGGTGGCTCAGTCAGTTAAACATCTGACCTCAGCTCAGGTCATGATCTCACAGTTCCTGGGATCGAGCCCTGCATGGGGCTCTGTGCTGAGAACTCAGACCCTGCTTGGGATTCTCTCTCTCTCTGCCCCTTCCCTGCTCATACTTATTTGCCATCTCTCTCTCTCTCTCTCTCTCTCAATAACTAAATAATATAATATCTCTATTGGGATATAATTCACACAGCGTGCCATTTCCTTGCATTTTTAAGACCCAAGGAGACTCTGGACAATTTCAGCCTAGAGACGTGCATTGTTAGCTCGGTGACTGGCCCTTCCCTCACCAGTGTCCTTAGGGGCGGGGGGCTTCACAGTCTCTTCTCGTGGGGATCTGACCAACGCCATTCTCTGGGGAGTCCTATTGAGGGGGTCAGGGGTGGGGTCTTGGGGTACATGTGCTGGCTGGGCCAGGACCATGTGTCCCTGAATATGGGGCTGGGGAGCCACAAGCTCCAAGCTGAGGGAAACAGTCTGGGCAGATCTTGGAGGTGGAAGGCACAAAGCCTCACAAGTGGAGACCTGGCAGTGGTTGGCTTCGCCGGAGGTTCGCTTGGATCGCAGAGCACCCCTGGGGACAGAGATAGCCTTGCCTATGAGCCTCGGCCACAAGGAGCCTGTCCTAACATGCCCTGTGGTCCATGCCCTGGCGGCTTTCCCTGCGAAGGTCGATGGGTTCACATCTGCCACAGGCCTCACCGTCAGGGTATGGTCACTGCCGGTAGATGGGGTCCATGACCTCGGAGCTACACCAGTCACTCACCCTCTGCCCTATCATGGGACTCCTACCTGGCCAGTCTTACGCTCTCTTTATGTGTCTCCGATGACCCTTCCCCACTACCTGCTGCAGACCAGACTCTCAAGGGCCAGGACTCTTCCCCAGTGGCCAATGGGCACTTTCACTCCAGCACCTGCCTCTGGGGACACCAGCTTAGAAGCTGTGACAGTGCACCATATCATAGGCTTGCAATGGCTCCGATGACTCGTGCTGGCCACGCAGCCTGGGACCTGCAGGTCCTCTTTGGCTTCTTGAGGGTTCCTGCTTGCCTGTAACCAAAAGGAGGTGCGTGCATCTTCTGTGCCTGGAGCCTGAGTCCACATCTTCATTTACAAGTTCCTGAGGAAGTTTGTGTCTTCAAAGACGTCCCCCCCCACCACAGTGTTTAGAGCAGCAGCTTTTGTTTGGAGAAGCCAGAGGGCGTTCCCCAGGAAAAAGAACTGAGCTCACAACCACCAAAGAGCAAATAAGGGCATGATATTATTATTTATTAAAGCGCAGAAACCCACAAAACCCTAGCTGGGCAGAGGTCTTCAAAGACACGTGTCGGAAAAAGTGAGGACAGTTGCTTTTTGATTTTCCACTGTGAGGCAACAGCTGGAACTTCTGACCTTCTGGATGATTCTCTGTGGAGCCGCCCCCAGGAATTCAGAGGGCTCCCAGTGGGGGAGGCACCCCCCCTCCCTCCCCGGGGACTCCGGATCCCCACAGCCTGGGCCTCTGTGTTTCTTCAAGTTGTCCACGTGACAGCAGCAGCAGATGGTTGGGGACGTCTGTGTCCCTGCCACAGTGTCTCCCAGGCCTCAGCCCACCCGTCGGCTCCTGGATGGTGGAGGGGGGAGCGTCCTTTCTGGTTTTCTCTGGGCGTTTCCTCGCTTAGAGGTGGGCCTCCCTTCCCTGCTAGAGCCTCACCCCCCTACCCCCCTCCCGCCCCACAGATGGGTTCTGGCAAATGAGGGCCCCCTTCAGCATGGTGGAGGGGGGCGGGGGATGCAGGACCAGTACACCACAGCAGCCCCTGTCCTGCTGGACATGGCTGTGTGACCCAGATCTGGAAGTGAGGTTCCAAAATCTCATTGTAAAAGGGCACTGTGCCTGGACACTCAGGACTTTCTCCCAATGTCACGTAGCAGTATTGGTAGAGAGAAACACGGGGACGCTCCAGAAGAGCTCTGGGCTTCAGGATTTGGAGACAGATCTTGTCCCCTCATATCCCTAATGTCCCACCTGCCTGTCCCTGCCGCTAATGGAGGCCTGGGTCCTGGGACAGATCTCTCTGCAGCCAGCCCCTCTCTCCCTCTGTGGGCTAGTCCCGGTCTCCCTGTTGCTTGGTTGCATACTGTCTCACTGGCTTCCCCCCTACCACTGTCCTGGGTCCCTTGGCCTTCCCCACCGCCCTCCTGCGTCACTTCTCACTGCTCTGGTGCCCAAGGAGCAGTACATTCCAGGCCATAGAGAGCTGAAGAACAGAGCCAGATTGTTTTGACTTTAATTTGATCAATATCGGTGTTTCCCACTTCAGACAAAACCAGTACCTATAAATGCAGAACTGAGGCATCTGGGCAGTTTGTCTATTAAGCGTCCAGCTTCAGCTCAGGTCATGGTCTCATGGTTCGTGGGTTTGAGCCCCACATCAGGCTCTGTGCTGACGGCTCAGAGCCTGGAGCCTGCTTCAGATTCTGTGTCCCAATCTCTCTGCCCCTCCCCTACTCACACTTGGTCTCTCTCTGTCTCTCAAAAGTAAAACATTTAAAAGGTTAAAAAAAAATTTTTTTAAATAATAAAACACAGAGCTAAAAGTCCAGTTGAATTATTTGTGCCAGAGAAAAATTCACTCTTATAAAAGTATCTCAGAAGTCTCTTCAAAACCAGATGTGAGGGCCGCCTGGGTGGCTCAGTCAGTTAAGCGTCCGGCTTCGGCTCAGGTCATGATCTCACAGTTCATGCGTTCGAGCCCCATGTTGGGCTCTGTGCTGACAGCTAGCTCAGAGCCTAGAGCCTGCTTCAGATTCTGTATCTTCCTCTCTCTCTGACCCTCCCCGCTCGAGCTGTCTCTGTCTCTCAAAAATTAAAAAAAAAAAAAAAACCAAACCCAGGCGTGAGAGTAGCAGCAGTGACCACAGACAAGAAGGGGAATAGTGGAGGTTCCTGCAAAGGTGCGCCAGGCGGACTGTGGCCAGCTTTGGGATGTGGGAACAAGGAGGGGCCATTGGAATTGAGTGATGCTTGTTGCCCAGCAGACGGTCGGGATGGTGATGACCTTGTAGGCAGAGGTGTGGATTTGGGAGAAGAGATGTGGAAACAGGCTGGTGTGAGTTTGAGTAGGCGAGGGTGGGGAGGGGGAATGCCTGACAGACATGCAGTAGGTGATGGGGACCAGCCTGAGGCCCAGGCTGCATTTGGGAAGGAGGCAGAGTCAGGCTGGGCCCCATCTGATACAAGGAGAGGGGTGTGGCTGGGAGACCAGAACACGGACCCCAGGGAGACCACCCTTAATGGGCATGGGCATCACATTGCTGCTGGTGCAGCCAGCCACACCAGAGAACAGACGGCTGGGTGGGTACCTGAGCCTGGGAGTGGTTTGGTGACATTTTAAATATAAATACCTCAAATAAGTTGTAGGATGTGTGAGAATTCTAAAACCACTGCAGTGTCTAAGTATTTTTGGAATTGTGTGTGATGAGTGAAATATTTAGGCAAGTTAACTGTTTTCAGATAGGTAAAATTAGTTTGTCTGGCGAAACTTAGTGTTTGTTTTTAGAGTTCTGACTTTAAATGCCAAATAAATCCGGTCACTATAAATATTCCAGGAATGGGCCGCCCCGGGCACTTGGGAGGTGAGAGCTGCCTGCAGGGCTAGTTTTTCTTCCCAAGGCAGAAGCCAGGTGCGGGAAGGTAAGTCCACCACGGCACCTGCTTACCTGCTCTCTAGAATGGTGTTTTCAGGAACCTCAGTTTCTTTATTGGTAAGTGGGGATTGTAAGTGGAAGTGCCTGCCGGATCGCCCCAAGCATTTTTGCGACAAGCTAGAACACAGATTGGAAATCCACAGCCTATCTATACAGCTTTATGTTTTGAGGTTGCTTCACAGGCGAGGATGACTTGATTTGTAGTCCTGGGAGAGAGAACTCGGGATGTGCGGGGTTGTTCCTGACTATGCTTAGTCTCAGGAATCTGGACTTTCCTGTTAAAGGTTCCACATTTAAATGAATTATTTTTCTTGCATAGCCCACGGTGGAGTGTTAAATAGCAAAACTGTCTATAGTTCTCATAATGTTAAATGCCATTATATATATATTTTTTTTTGGGTGGGGGGAGAGAGAGAGAGAAAGAGTGAGTGAGTGGGAGGCAGAGAAAGAGAGAGAGAGAGAGAGAGAGAATCCTGATGCAGGGCTTGAACTCATGAACTGTGAGACCATGGCTGAGCTGCCCAGGAGCCCCTGTTTAATGTCTTTTGGCTCTGTCTTCTCTGGGGTCAAATCACAGAGTGGTTGAGTCAGGCTGCCTGTGGTTGAAGGTTCTCATACCTGTGCGGCTCCATCAGCTGTGCGGTGGGGACATTAAAAGGGACATCATGTGAGACATCATGGGGGACATTGCCACACGTGAACAGCAGGGAGCGTGGGGCAGCGAGCACAGGAGGGCAAAAACCATTCCTCTGGCCTGGGTGGGATTAAGGATGGGCCACATGGTCAAACACCTTAGTTTAACCGGCTGAGTGTGTTTACAAAATGCATTTACATGTCTCTGCAATCCTTTAGTGCACACACACCCAGGAGTCATTGCCCATGGCTTTCAGTTGCAGATTCCCTAAAAAGCCAACCAAGAATTTTAAAAGAATTTTGATACAATCTGAGTGCAGGACCTTCCACCTGTTCCGTTGTCTTTCCTTCACCCAAGTAAACATTCATTCATTCATTCATCTTAACCATTGCCCTTGTTGTTTTTAAATGTGTAATCATCCTGTTCTTTCTCTTTACGCCCATTCTGTTCGGTAACATTCTATTTAAGTGTCATGATTACAGTTACCCACTGCAGGCATAAACAGTTTGGGAATAACACAGTGGCCTCTTGGGAAGATAATCCTCAGACTGGTGGGAGCCGCAGAGATCCACCTTACCAGCCAGCCGCCCCCCAAGGCTCAGTTTGTGCGTTTTCCAGAAAGGATTGAGCTAAGTGTGGAATGAGATAGTGTGCAGAGAGTGAGGGTGTGAAGGTGATGGTTCAGCTTGTGGGGGGTCTGTGTGCCAGGCAAGGATTTCTGAATCATCGTACAGGTGGGGAGTCTGCCCACTTTTCAGTAAAGGGCTGGTTAACAGGTATTTCCTGCCCTGTGGGTTGTGTGTCCCTGTGGGGAACCCCCAAATCTGCCATCATTTGGCAAAAGCAGCCTCAGACCTTATGCAATTGAATGGGCACGGCTGGATTCCAATAAAGCTTTATTGATGGACACTGAAATGTGCATTTCATGTGAGTCCATGAGTCATGAACTATAATTTCTCTTGTGCTTTGTCCCCTCAACCATTTTCAAATTGTAAAAACTGTTCCTAGCTTGCTGGCCACACAAAAACACTGTGGATGGGAGCTTGCAGACAATGCGTTGTACACCACGTGTTCCAACCAGAAAAATCCACTCTTCATGCCTACCTTACTTGGACTTGATCCCGGACACCTTAATCTTAGTCTATCCCTTTTAAGTACCTAGGGGTAAGTATACAGAAAATAGGTTGAGGTTAATTGAGTAGGTGGGACCTGTAATCAAAAGCTGTTGTTCTCTTCTCTTGGCTCTTGCTGCCCTGTGGTCGGCTTACACCAGTGGTCCTCAGACTCACTCAGCGTCAGCCAGGATGCTTTGTAAATGTTCAGGAATCAGAGTCTACTAGGAAATCACCGGAAACCCTCCAGGTGGCTCTTTTATATACCAAAGCTTGTGAACCAGGGCACCAACCCCCGGGACGTGTACCAGGTCTGCTGGGTCATCCCGTAAGGGCTCCCAGGTGCAGGATTTTGTGTAGCCCACAAAGGATGCATAGGGTTCGGGCGGCCATAAGGAAGCATGTCCACGTTCCTTAACTAAGGAGCTCCCATAGCATCTCTACAAAAATAATTAAAATTAACAAAAATTAATAAGACATCAGTACTGTGTCTTGGGAACACACATACGCACTTGCAGATTTCTGAAGTGTGATATTCTTGCATGTGCATGTGCGACGTGTGCATATGTTTAAGTTGAATGACAAAATGTATTTTAGGCACATAGTAGATGTAAGGAAATGGCCATCAAATCAACATGAAGGAAAAGACATTTGGATCTCTTGGGTTTTCAGATGTAAAATTCATGTCTCTCTTTCCCTAGAGAGAGTGTCTTGTTTTATTTTTTTATTTTTTTAATGTTTTATTTATTTTTGCGAGAGAGAGACAGCATGCGCAGGGGAGGGGCAGAGAGGGAGGGAGACACAGAATCCGAAGACAGGCTCCAGGCTCTGAGCTAGCTGTCAGCACAGAGCCCGACGTGGGGCTCGAACCTTGAACCATGAGATCATGACCTGAGCTGAAGTTGGACTCTTAACTGACGGAGCCACCCAGGCGCCCCAAGAGTCTCTTATTAAACTCCAGTCTCAGGATAGGATCTGACCACAGTTGCTATACTTATGTCGCTATGTTACTTCTCCTGTGAATATTGGAGACTGTGTTATCTCTGTTTAACTAAGAGCATTGTCTCTTTTTAAAGCGAGTCGAGTGTCAGCCATCCGCCAGATGGTTTTGTCTGCTACCAAAGTGCACACAGTTCCCCGGGGGCCTGTCTTCCCCCACAAGGCTCCGGAGAACAGTGCCTGGCACACAGTAGGCGCATAATAAACATGTGACTGAATGCGTGTATTGAGGAAATGCAGGACTCTAACCAAGAATCGGCGTCTTTGTAGGAAACCTTGTTTTGAAGTCTTTCTCGAACGGAACCGGTGCTATTCACCACATCACAGCCGGTGCTGGCTCTGAGTTTTGCGGCGTTTGGGCTGCATAAAGGAAACTTTTGAGAGTAAATGTTTTCTCTTCCCCTCTTCCTAAAGGGGTGCATTTTATTTGGTTCCAACTCAGCCGTGTGCTCAGATGGGTGTCCAGAGTCGGCTGCTGTCCACAGGTTATGTTTGGCAGGAAGTGTTTCTAAGACAACACAGGTGCCTTCAAACCCAAGTCCATCTGAGAGGGTGTAAAAATAGACTTCAGATGGAAATGTGCCTGTTGGAGACATTCAGGTTTCTCTTTTCCTAATTTGCTGACTTAATCATAGGGCAGAGGGGGACCAGAAGCTGCACACACAGAGGGCTTCTAATGAACTGCTGTTCTCTGTGAGTAGAATTGTCAACCAGCTTCGGATATTTGTTGGTGCTTGATTCTGCCACATCTTCAACTGGGGTGACAGAGCCTCTCTTGTTTCTTGACCAAAGATTCTTTTTTGGGAGGATCCATATAACTCTGAACATCCATTTTCTTTTATGAGACTGATGTACTACCTACTGCACTAACGAGGCACCTTATCCATTTTCTTTTATAAAAAATTTTTTAAAGTTTGTTTATTTTTGAGAGAGACAGACAGAGCAGGGGAGGGACAGAGAGAAGGAAAGAGAGACTCCCAAGCATGTTCCATGCCATCAGTGTGGATCTGGACACAGGGCTTGAACTCACAAACCGTGAGATCCTGACCTGAGCTGAAATCAAGAGTCAGACACTCAACTAACTGAGCCCCACTTCCGTACCCCACAAACATCAGTTTTCTAATTGAAAAGCCAAGCAAAGTATCTATAAAGAAACTATAAAATAGTCATTCCCCTTCTTGACTCTAGCTTTCGCAAAATCAAGGGTTATTGTGATGAACCACAGGCTTGGTTGGATTTGCTTTGGTTTGAGCTGAGGGTTATCTATCCAGCTGGAGGAAGCCAGGAAGGAAAGGAAGGGCGGAGGTCTGGGGAGGGAAGCCAGGACCCTGGAGCCTGCCCCTGTCCTGCCCCATGCAGGCCTGCAGGTACTGGTGGGTTCTGATGCACCTGTCCAGATCCGCGTGCATGCTCTGCCCTCTGACCAACTGGTCAGACAGGAGACCCATGTGGTGGCCTTGTTTCTTGTGTCACATATGAGCACATCGAGACAATCCCGGGCCTCTCTCCAGTGCCAAGCATCTCTCTCCTCCTGTCCTGAGGTCACTGAAGTGTGACTTGACTTAGGGCCCAGTTGCTGTGAGGATAAACTCATCTGGAAAGGGACCATAAACAGTGGCTTTAGAGGACAGGCAGCAAGTGACAGTGAGCAGCTGGCACAGAGCAGTCAGCAGCTAGGCCCCTGTGACTTTACATCCCTGCCTCCTTGCGCCTCCCTCTTGCTTCCCCAGTATTGCACAAGCTACAAAAGGATCAGCACAGAAACTCAGGCTCTCTTTTCCAGGGAACCTGATTAAGACTCTCCATGTTATAACTACTTGTCTGTAATACCTGCTTTGCAAAAATGTGAAGATCAAATAATTGAGTGAACACTTATTACTTGGGGTATTATTATTCCTATTTTTTTAATTTATTAAAAAATTTTTTAAGTGTTTATTTATTTTTGAGACGGAGAGAGACAGAACATGAGCAGGGCAGGGGCAGAGAGAGAGGGAGACAGAATCTAAAGCAGGTTCCAGGCTCTGAGCTGTCAGCACAGAGCCCGACACAGGGCTTGAACTCTTGAACCGTGAGATCATGACCTGAATGAAGTCAGATGCCCAACTAATTGAGCCACCCAGGTGCCCCTATATATTTATTTTGAGAGAGAGAGAGAGAGAGAGAGAGATTTCCAAGCAGGTTCTATACTGTCAACTCAGAGCCCAAAACCAGGCTCGAACGCATGAATGTTAAGAGCATGACCTGAGCTGAAACCAGGAGTCGGATGCTCAACCAACTAAGCCACCCAGGTGCCCCAGGGTTTTATTATTTCTCATCATCATGTGAAAGTGTGGGTGAAGGACTATCTTTGGGAAGGATAGGAGTTCCATACATGCTCCGCTATTATGAGTGGAACGGTTAGTGAGAGGTTTACACACTCGGAGGTCAGACTCCTATGTATAGGGATTGGCATTGTTAAGCTGGGGAAATAACAGTGGCTTCAAATGTTATTTACTAAAAATCAAACTGAGGTCAAGGAGATACATTTTTATGGTGAAGGTTCTCTGTCAAATGCTGACATGTATGTGGCCTCTGCGTTTGTGTGCAGGGAGAATTAGGCAGATGGAGGTGTTTGAAAAGTGTGAAGTGTCTTTAAGAAAAGTTCTGGGTTTATCACAAGCCCTTCCAAAAATTTCGACCGTTGGACGGTTTCACATGCTTTTTTGTCTGTAATCTCATTACCTTAGCTCTGTGATAAATCTCAAGTTAAAAGTAAGCAGCTATGGAATCTGGACGTTGAAAAGATAATAAAGACGGGCTCCCTTTGCCAATTTGCCTTTGGATTCCTCCTGAGACAGCTAAGCTGTGTATCTGAGTAAAAATGTTAATCTCTTGGGTTAGGTGTCCTGAAATCTCTTTATTCTTTCCTTCTGTGAGCCATGGAGGCGGCCTGAACACATAGCATGGTATTTGTACTAATGTACTTTCCCCATCTCTCACCTTGTCATTTAAAATAGCCAGTCAGGGGGCGCCTGGGTGGCTCAGTCCATTAAGCGACTTCGGCTCATGTCATTATCTCACAGTTCATGGGTTCGAGCCCCGCGTCAGGCTCTGTGCTGACAGCTCAGAGCCTGGAGCCTGCTTCTGATTCTGCATCTCCCTCTCTCTCCCCCTCCCCCGCCCTTGCTCACTCACTCTCTCTCTCAAAAAATAAATATTAAAAAAAAATTCTCATAGCCAGTTGATGTTTAAAGCAAAACAAACAAAAACCCCATTTTCTTGTATTTTGGTTTCCATCCAGAAAATGAAATCCTGTATCACTCTGCCATTCACTTGCCCACATACAAGGTTGTTTTCCGCAAAATGAGGGTGTGTTAGCAGTGTGCACCCCTAGTTACATTAGTTACATACAAAGTCAAGGTTTGTCTTCGTATTGAATTAATATTATTAGGTATTGTGGTAGATAAGTCCCGAGGGAGAGCGGACGGGGATATGAATACTTACTGTGTAATCCCATTTGGGGAACCGGGAACCCTCCATGCACTGAGGCACGTTTGACTCTGACCTGTGTTATACACTTCGAGGCGTGTTCTCAGGCAGAGGAGATATCTGACGGCTGCCGGTTGGGATGGGTCGGTGGATGCACAGTCTCTCACATGGCAAAACACCTGCTAATCACGTGGACAGCCAGCCCACGTGACTTGAATCTCCCGATGGGAAGCACGGAGCCGTGCCATGGTGATCACAGACGGGTGGCCGACTGCTGAGGCTGTGGGTGGACCACAGGCTCCCGTCCCTGGAGCACCGAGAGCCAGGCCCAGAGGCCATGGCTGCGTGCCTTTGGCTGAGTGGCTTTCTCTCCCCTGCACTGACTGCTTCCTCCCTGTCTGAGGACGTGCATTTGGATCTTGGGACTGAGCTGGGTTTTGTACCTGGGGCTGGAAAGTAAACTGATTTGCCTCCTCCTTCTTGGATCCCATGGGACATTCGACCTCGGCTGTGCCTATCCGGCCTGTCTAGTGATCCTTCTGTCCAGACCCTCACAGCCACCAGCTGTGCTTGCCACCTGCCCTGGGGGTTTCCCAGTGCACTGGGGTATGCAGCCTCTGCTCTGGGGCTGTGCTCTTTGGGCCAGGTCCTTGGGTCTCCTCTGTCTACAGAGCTACTTGACCTTTGATCCCTCCTGCCCCCGACTTCCTAGCGAGAATGCAAACCCCACTAGCCACAGATAACCCCCATTAAGCTGAAATGGCGAGCATGGGACTGCCTGGTGGGGGTTGGGGGAGGACATAGAGAAGCGTAAGAGCTTCCTGAACGCTTTGTAGATGACCCACATCTGGATTCCTGAGAAGGCATTACAAGGGCTGCCATCGCTGGAAAGTGTTGGGCCGCTTTCCCTGCCTTCCCTCGGGGACTTCACATCAGGAGCAAAGGCTGTGAGCAGTCTTCCCTGCACCCCGGAACTGGGAGGAAGGTAGCATCTGGCGTCCAGGGCCACTTCCATCCTCTCACCTAAAAATTCGCATTTACAGGGACACCTGGAGGGCTCAGTCAGTTAAACATCGACTTCAGCTCCGATCATGGTCTCGTAGTTTGTGAGCTCCAGGCCCGCGCTGGGCTCTGTGGGCTCTGCTGGGACATAGCCTGCTTGGGATTCTCTCTCTCCCTCTCTCTCCCCCTTTCCTCTGCCCCAACTTGCACTCTCTTTCTCTGTCTCAAAGTAAATAAACTTAAAAAAAAAATAGCATTTGCCTATGGGACCTTCAATACAGTTATTCACATGAAATTTAATTTTGCGGGTGCGGGCGTGCACGCGCGCGCGCACACACACACACACACACACACACACCCTGTATCTACTGATTTACCTGTCTGAGGGATGTGATTAACAGGCCCTCCACAGGGCCTGCTTTGTTTTGCTTCAAGCTTTGTGGAAGGCTTATTATTATTATTATTTATCATTATTTCTTATTATTTGAGTAGTGACGTAAAACAGCTACCTTTACACACAGTGTCCTCATTTCTTTGTGCAGCTCATAGGATCGCCCCTACCCCAACCCACCAGTGTCTGCATCAGGGTCTATTGACACAGCCTCGACGGATGGGCGGACGGATGTGGTGATGTACCTGTGTCCCTATGATGAGCAGCTCCTGGCAGAACTCCTTTTGTGTCCGGCCTCCCTGGCCCCGTGTTCATCTGGTGGTTGTGGGAACCTGGGGAGACTGCAGTCTGGACCAGGAACACACCTTGTGGTGGTCAGGCTTGCACAGACGTGGACCGGGCTCCTGGCTCTGCTCCCTCCTAGTCACGTTGCCGTTGGACAGTCACTTAATGGAGAAGTTGGGGATGATAGCCCCTCCCTTGTGCGCTGTGTTGTCACCAGAATTACCGAGATGCTGTGTGGGGACGCTCGCTCCCAGTCACTGTGTCCCCTTTCCCGTGTTTGCAGGGGGAGAGTCCTCCTTCGGTCACACTGCTTTGTTGAGGGGATCCTTACGAAATATCTGGCAGTTGGATCGATGACATTAGGATTGTGTCATAGTCAGCAGCGGGTCCAACCAAACCGGTCTGGCAGGTTCCCTCTCCCAGCCAGAAGCCCTTGAACCTGCAGGGCTGGGACCAGAACCTGCCCCTGAGCATTCAGGCAAACCCTAGGAATCCCCCAAGCCCTCAAAAGGGCTGGAAAGCACCAAGGCATGGACCCCAATTTAGCACTAGAGTGGGGCCCTCTAGCACCGGGTTGGCTGAACAAAAGGGGTTTTTCTTCTTGTCCCTGAGGAAGTTACAGACTCCATTATGAATAGTTTGTCGCTGCTCCCTAGTCCTTAATCCCTAAATCCCCAGGTAGTCGGTGAACGTGCAAGTCTCAGCTCATGACTAATCTGAGTTGCTGTGTAGGGTGGCCGTCTGGGCTGGTCGGTGGTTGGGGGTGCTCTGCTCTCCGTGAAGATCCATAGATCTGCAGCAGGTGGCATCCAACCCGAGATTGCAGGGGAGAACTTGGAGATCCACCCTGCCCCCACCCCACCTCCTTGGATGGTAAACTGACTCTATGACATGGTACAGAATTCAGGCAGCTGAATCTCGGCCGTGGGTTAGAAGGCCCAGGTGGGGAGGGTACTGGGGGGTGGGGGAAGGAGGTGGGTCCATCTGAGTCCTCATACCCCACCCCACCCCCACCCCACAGCTTTTGGAGGCTGTGTAGACAGGTCACTGTGGTCTCCATCCTCCCTGTGTGGGGAGGTCCAATGTCCCCCCAAACACAGTTCTCCTGTTCCTGCCTAAACCCCCCTGCTTCATGCTGCTGCCAAAAATAATGTTTTTAATGTTTATTTATGGAGAGAGAGAGAGAGAGAGAAAGAGTACATGTGGGGGAGGGGCAGAGAGAGAAGGAGAGAGAGCGAGCAAGAGAGGGAGAGACAGAGAATCCCAGAGGATCAGCACTGTCAGCACAGCGCCCGACGCAGGGCTCGAACTCATGAACCGTGAGATCATGACCTGAGCTGAAACCAAGAGTGAACACTTAACTGCCTGAGCCACGCAGGCACCCCCTGAAAAATAATTTTTGAAACGTGCCCATCCTGTTTCGATCCCTTTTCTTAAAAAGCCGAGCCGTCTGCTCCCAGTTCTGTGATGGTGCAGCCTGTGCGTCTTCCCAAAGGGAGAGACACTGTCTCCTGTCATCTTGTGTCCCTGGACGTGGTACTAGGCAGGATGCCTCCCAGACTCTCCTTAATGTGCTGATACAAGGACATCTGAATGTGCTTTTACCACTTAAATTATGTTTGCACTCATAGGTCTAACAGGAAATTTTCAGAATGATCTAGCTTCAAGAAAAGCAAGCAGTTAGTAGTGCTTAAGAAAAATTGATTCAGTATCTAATGTATAGTTGATACCTGTCACAACACAGCATTTTATATACTGTTAAGTGCTGCAATACAATCTAAGTTTATTTTGGGAGTGTTTGCTGTATAATTGGATTTAATGAAATGTTTAGAGGTGCAGTAGGCATGACTTTGAGTAGATAATGAAAGAAAATGCAAAATGCTTATTGATTCATGATGTGGTTTCATCTTAGCTTGGGCAGACCATGCAGTATTTAATACGTAGTAGCAGAATATTAAAAAA